>JBCEWC010000138.1:0-77107 GCA_038996855.1 Solanum aculeatissimum
ATTTGAGGCAAAGGAGATGGTTGGAACTTCTCAAGGATTATGATATGAGTGTTCTTTATCATCCCAACAAGGCTAATATTGTGGCGGATGCCCTTAGTAGGCTCTCCGTAGGAAGTGTGACATATGTGGATGAAGGGGAAAAGGATATAGTGAAAGATGTGCACCATTTGGCTAGGTTGGGGGTAAGGTTGACCGAATCCGACCACGG
Organism: Solanum aculeatissimum; assembly: GCA_038996855.1. Classification (NCBI taxonomy): domain Eukaryota; kingdom Viridiplantae; phylum Streptophyta; class Magnoliopsida; order Solanales; family Solanaceae; genus Solanum; species Solanum aculeatissimum. The sequence goes on from JBCEWC010000138.1 coordinate 209, forward strand.
TGGAATTCTTGTTCAAGGCGGATCCGAATAGTCGATAGTGGTTGATGTTAAGGCGAAACAAGATTTAGATCCCTCCTTAGTTGAATTGAAGAAATTTGTTTCCGAAGGAAAGATTGAGGTTTTTTTCCCAAGGGGCAGATGGTATGTTACGGTACCAAGACCGTTTGTGTGTTCCAGATGTTGATGGCTTAAAGAAGATTATCATGAAAGAGGCTCATAACTCTCAATATTCTATTCATCTGGGATCTACCAAAATGTACCTAGATTTGAGAGAGTCATATTGGTGGCACGAAATGAAGAAGGACATAGCCAAGTTCATATCGGAATGTCCGAATTGTCAACAAGTAAAATTGAAACATCAAAGGTCCGGTGGCTTGACCCAAGATATCAAAATTTCTACTTGGAAGTGGAAAGATGTGAACATGGATTTTGTGATTGGGTTACCCCGTACTCAGAGACACTTCGATTCTATATAGGTTGTGGTTGATAGGATGACCAAGTCAGCTCACTTCTTACCGGTTAAGACTACCTATAGTGTCGAGGATTATGCCAAGGTGTATATTCGGGAGTTGGTGAGATTGCGTGGTATACCGAGATCTATTATATTGGATCGTGGTACTCAATTTACTTCTCATTTTTGGAAGTCTTTTCAAAAGGGACTTGGTACTAAGGTCAAGTTGAGCACCGCATTTCATCCTCAAACCGATGGGCAAGACGAAAGGACGATTCAAATCTTGGAGGACATGTTGAGGGCTTGTGTGTTGGAATTCAAAGGAAATTGGGACGATCATCTACCTCTAATTGAGTTTGCCTACAATAATAGTTTCCATGCTAGCATTGGTATGGCTCCTTTTGAAGCTTTGTACGGTAGGAGATGTAGGTCTCCAGTTGGTTGGTTTGAAATAGGTGAGGCAGCCTTGTTAGGCCCGAATTTGGTTGTTGAGGCCATTGAAAAAGTGAATTTGATTAGGGAGAGATTGAAGATGGCTCAAAGTTGCCAAAAGTCTTATTCGGATATTAGGAAGAGGGATCTCGAATTTCCTGGTTGTGATTGGATGTATGTGAAAGTGTCTCCCATGAAAAGCATCATACGTTTTGACAAAAAGGGCAAGTTGAGCCCCCGATACATAGGACCTTATGAGATTGTGGAGCAGATTGGAAATGTGACTTATAGGTTGTACTTGCCTTTGGACATGAGCTTCATTCATCCGGTATTCCATGTGTCTATGTTGAGAAAGTTAGTTGGTGACCCTAAGGCACCTTGGGAGGGTGTAATGGTTGAGGAGAATTTGACCAATGAATAGGTGTTGATTGAAATCTTGGATAGGCAAGTGAAGCGGCTTCGCAACAAGGAGGTAGCTTCGGTCACCTTTGGAGGAACCAAGACGTAGAGAGTGCAACGTGGGAAGTAGAGTTGGACATGATGGAGCGATATCCCTATCTCTTCCAATCTACTCAAGGCTAAGGTACTAGGTTCTATCCTTTTTATGGTCCTAATTCTTTACTTCTTGAGTTTCATGACATTGCATGCATACATGAGCAAAAAAATAATTTAAATGAAGTTTTGTCATGAGTTTTGAATAAATTTTGAAATGATGCATGATCCATTATGAGTTGTGGTTAAAAATATCACTTGTTTGATCGATGTTCTTGAGGCGTAGTTTTAGCCCATTCGAGGATGAATGTTCCCAAGGGGGAGATGATGTAACGACCCAAATTTTTTTTAACTTCATAATGGTTGTCCAAGTTTACTGTTGAACTCGTCATAGTTGAATCTTAGTAGTCATGGGTTGTACATAAGTGGTTAGATTCAAAGGAATTATTTTAGTGGAAGGTTGTAAGACCGGTTAGGCAGCATGGACTTTGAAAAGCTATATCTCTTGGTATGAGATAAACTGTGTGGGTTATAATATATCGAATTGAATCTCTTCAAGTTATCTTCGCAACACAACTAGTTTTACTTAATTCGGAGTTTGGATATGGAAGTTATGGCCTTTGCAGTGAGACTATCGTATTCAAAAGTGTACTGGAAAAAGGATTTGGAATGGAGAGAAGTGAGGGACCACAGACCGTTTGGTGGTTCACGGTCCATGGAGTGTCCCGTGGGTTGTTCCAGTGAGCTTCCTTGGAGTTTGGACCAAGCCTCGGACCAAGTGGAACTCCACGGACCACTTCACGGTCCGCGTGAGCCTTCACAATTCGTGAAGAGCCCCGTGAAGTGATACAGAGAGCTGGTCAAGGATTGGGACTAGACTCCGGACCAAGTGATGCTCCACGGATCAAAAGACGATCCGTGTGCAGCTACACAGTCCGTGAGACCCCTCATGAGTTGATCCAGAAAGTCCCCCGAGATTTCTGATACGTCCAAATTCACACCTCAATTGAAGTGCAAAGCGGTCGTTGATCAAATATAGAACCCATCGAGAGTTGGGGTCGATCCCACAGGGAATGCGTGAAAATACAGCTAGAAGTACTTCATCTCACGTGCAATTCTTATTTCCAAAATAACAATGCATAATGAAAATGGGAGTTTTGTAGTAATATTTAAACTAAGTGACAAATGTATTCTACTAATCTCTATCTATGATGACTATTGAAATTCAACAATGACTTACTAAACTAGGTTTGTGGTTTCCGTGACACCAATTTCAATATTCAAACGTAGGGCTTTTATGACCGTGATCTCATATACAGAGTAAGTAAATAGTTAACACCTAATTTACCTTCCAGTTCTTCTTAGTTGTATATCATTCCTTACCTTCCAGTCTTAGAACGTTTCACTTATTCAAACCTTACTTTTCACTCCAGGATACTCTCACCTTCCGGTCTCGAGTACTTAGACTAGGTTAAAAACTCTGAATTCTGCCCCAAGACTCTTTTCCTAATAACTACCTCCCTTTGGGACAAACAGTGAATACAGGGTTACCCCAATGCGTCGACTCATCTACGTTTAAGTTCAATTGAAGATATCTTGTGGTGCATACGGTGATCACTTTCGACGTTAGCCCTAAATTTGCCTATCTTCTTTGGTAATCATGGTCCCCACAACCCTAGTTGTGGGTTTAACCTAGCATACTTGAATAATCCGAATTAGAACAAGATGGAGAAGACATAAATCACACTTACGATTGAAAGATCAACGAAATTACAACTCGCAATTGCAATTCAATGGATCAAACGTAGCAAAAAGATTGCAAAAGTAATGTGTCAAGCACAAATTCACCTCAATCTATCCTTAGCCATCTGTAACAACATAAAACTACCTAATAAAAATGTATTTATATGATTTAAAACAAATCCTAAACGAAATAGAAAAACCGGGCGTCGGCATGCTAAATCGGCAACTACACGAACCGTGTAAGGTTAAACGGTCAGTGTCACCTCCCGTTTGAATCCCCTTAGCATCCGTACTTCACTCGTTCTTCAGATGACTCACTGTCTCAGTTGACGACTCTATGTAACAGACCGTGTACTGTCACACGGTCCGTGTAGGCAACCGTCTGACTTGCCTTGTTCTTTATCTTGAGTGTGCACTTTGGCCTCGATTCTGTGATATTTAACGGTAGGAGAAACGGTCTGTGTAACTGCCAACGGCTTGTCACACGCTCCGTGCACTTTCACTTAGGCTCAAATCCTTGACAACTCCATGGCCAGCTTTCTGCCTTGGTTCACGGGCCGTCAATCCTCCCGTGTGATCAGACTTGTCTCATTTCCCCTTCACTCCACTTTGGCTCTTCTCTGCCACTTCTCACGGCCAGCCTCACGGCCCGTGCAAGGTCACACGGGCCATGGTGCTGACCGTGTGAGGCTATGATTGGCCCATGTTTTGGAATTTTCTTCCTCTATCGACGGTGTTCGTGCCTTGCCCGAATTTCCTGAAAATACACTAAACAAAACATTAAATGCGCACAATTTTCTTGAGAACTTACAAAGATTTCACCTGAAAAGCGTTAAATGATGAGCACTCTCGCGACTCATCAATACCTTCAACTTAAAATCCTTGCTTGCCCTCAAGCAATAACACACTAACATAAGCCCCTAATAGTTAATATACAATAATCCCTGCATTAGTCAGAATCACACACAACCACAACTTTAACATGCACATACACCCCTATAGACTTACACAACTCTAACTAAGGTTCATGCTATGTCCCGCTGATCTTTTTACACTAAAACATTTCCAATGGTCGGTCAGGTAAGCATAAAAAACGTGTATGGATGGCGCCCTCACCACAAAAAAGTCTCCCACACAGTATATGCTTGCAAAACAAAGACTGGAATGTAGGCACGCACGCTCACAACAGATTCTCAACTAACACATAAGTACAGACCATAGGCTTGCCCTTATTTTCACCACCTCGACTCTTGAACGACCTTGTTAGGATCACTATAGGACTTTTATGGCTTGTAACATAGGCTCAGGTTAGGGTGTGGTACATTTAGGATCAATAGTGACTAATTTGGCCCCTCCAAAGCACTACCTAGACTTAGCCCTCACTTCTTATTACCAAATTCTTGTTCTCCCCTATCTCCACATGTTTTAGGGAGCATTGCCACTTTTTATCACTTTTTTTTATATTATTTTTTTTCAAACTTTGCTCCCCATTCTTCAGTTTCTTCGTATTCCTTTTTCATCACCATTTTCCTTATACTCTTTACTTTTCCCAAAATAGCCACCCTCAACTTGGGTTTTTCGCCTATATTGAAGTGCACAGTGTCTTTCTGACAGGACCAGGGCCAATAAAAGCCACCCTCAACTTAGGTGTTGACCTAATGTGAGGTTCACGATGTCCTTGGAGAGACCAGGGCCAATATCAGGATTTGCATCAAAGTAGGCAAGGTGAGTTGGGTGATTACAAAGAAAAAGGTTCATTACGACTCATCTTCTGGTTCAAATGGACACTTTCATTTGGTTGGTCGATTTAGGCTAAGTGACTTTTCACAACAAAAAAACAGCCTAAGATCCTTTCCTAATTCAGTCATTTGACCATTTCAGTGAGACTAACCGGGCAAGTTCTAGCTTACAAGTGTGCCAATTGATTTCAACCACTAGGCTCACACGCACATGGCACACATCCAACGCTAGCTAGCACCAACCAACCAAGTTTTTCTCATTCATTCCAAATCATCAACCAGACAATATACACAACCTTAGCACAAAATCATATAAAGTCATTAGGGCAGAATACATGTACATGCCATCACTGTGATTATCATCATACCAACTCAGGATTATTACCCAACCTATTACAGACCTTATGTTTATGCAGATTACAACCTAAACATGCCAGTTCTACTAGATAGACCACCTGAGAGAAAAGAAACATGGCAACAAAAAATCCCAGGTGACAGGAATGTACCACCCCCTCCAAAAAGAAAGTGTATTGCCCTCAATGCACAGAAAGTAGACAATAAAAGAACAAAAGGGCAAGGACATACCTGAGACGCACTAGGCGTCGGGCTAATCCGGTACATCAGCATGCGACCCTCCAGCGGGGTCGTCTCCCTCAACTTGTGGTCCACCGACAGACGCACTTCCAGACGCTCCAGCTTGTGCCGCCTCCAGAGCCAACCTTTCATGCACTTTCTGTAACGCTGCTGCTCGCCGACTGGCCCAAAGTGCTTTGCACAACTGTTTGGTTTCTGCCTCTTAAGGATCCTCGGGCGGGCTGTGGCGTTGTTGGCACTTTTTGTCCTTCCCTCTTCGGCGGAAAGGTTCTGGTGGGGCCATAGTGGATGCCGTATGTGCCGGAGGTGCCGCAACCCACAAACCCTCCAAAGAAGGGGCTGGAGCAGGGGCTGAAAAGTGGTCTAAGAATGACTCAGCAGGTGTAGGTGGAGGAGGGGCATTATACTTGTCCATAAGCACGGCTACTTGGTTTTTCAACTCGGCAACCGTGTTAGCTATGTTGGAGGCCTCCCTCCCCGATAGATTGTTGATCTGCTCCTAGAAGTATGTCTCCAAGCCATTGATCTGGGTATGGAGAACTGCTATCTCTTTGTGCCACTCGGAGCGGATAGACTCTGCATGATTCTGGAGGACCTGTGGCATGCACTCTACTATCTGATCAACAATAGCCCATGTCTGCCGCTGCTCATTCACTAGACGGGTCAAGAACTCATAGGGAACATAGACATACCCTGGAGCTGCTGCCGCCTGGGAAGAGCTACCCCCAGCCTGCTCCGATGCTCCACCGGTCGGGGGTATCCCTGTAGCTCCCTCCAAATCCATGGGTTGATGTGGGTCTGCTTGAGGAAACACTGACGGGGCTCCGTATCGCTGTGTCCTTGTTCGGAAAAGGGGGTTGTTGACATCTTTGATCAAAGATATATTTACCCCCGCTGTCGGATATGTCTTCTGGTCCAAGTATCGCGTGACAGGAACCTGGGCCCATCGGCAGAGAGCTCTGATGAGGCAAGGGAATGGCATGGTTGATCGCTCACTGAGGGCCCTATCTCTTATCTCTGTAGATATGACCCGCCCTGCATTGATGGGATAGCAAGCTATGAGGCATGCAACCAGGGAAGCCTGTGATAACTGGAGAATGTTGTCATTAAGAGTGGGTCGCAGACGAGCCCGAACCACAGAACACCAAAACTTAGCCTGAACATTTAGGGAGGCTTTCGTAATGGGGGTCCGGAGATCATTTATCTAAGCAGCCTCAACGCCCTGCAAAGCGATTTGCTGTGCAATCCATGTGACTACTGCAACTCTGGAGGCAGGATCAGCCAATACAGTGGACTCGGAAACCTGATGGACTTTTGCAGCATAGAGTCTGCCCGCTGGTGGTCTGTACTCTGGGCCATATAAGAAGCGGTTAATAGTCGCCTCAGAGATATCCACTTCTCACCCCCGAATGGTCAAACTAGGCAGAGGTCTCACATTTCCAGCCATGTACCTCTGCAACCGCCGAGTACCACCTCCCAATGAATTTAGCAGATCCGCCGCATAAGCGGAGTAGAATTCCTGGATGAGGGTCGGCCCATAGAACCCCAATTTTTGGGTCATCCACTCAAAATCATGGAATTCGAAGGCGGCTTTGATATCCGAGACTGCATCAAAGTAGTCGGTGAAGACGATCAATTCTGGGATCACGGGGCACTTCTGAAAGCCCCCAGACCCCTTAGTCAACCCGTTACAGTAGATCTCCTGGCATCCTGGAGTGGACTACCTGCCACGGAGGAACAGGAGGGTAGTCCGGGCCTCCTCCTCATTAGAAGCTCGAGCAACAACAACGTGTATAGCATCATCATCACTTTCTCGAAGCTCAGTAGTCGCTGCATCGTCCGGGTGGGGCGGTGTATCGGGATCTGCTGTGTGTTTTGTGTCCTCAAAGTGCTGGGCAGCATCCGCCTCCGCACCCTCCAATAGAGGTGGCCCCAAAGTGGAAAGAGGAGTCGCCTGTTGGGTCCTCCGAGCTCGAGCCGTGCGGGGGGAGTGGGGTGAGACATTGCTAGTAAATTGAGCTTCCACACCCTCAGACGACTCTGAGCCCTAGCTACTCCCTATTGGTGAACTAGAGGACTCGGTGGGATAATCACGGAGTCGGGTTTATCTGCGAGGACCCACCATGCCTGAAAGCATAAAGCAAGCACCATTAGTATTTGTAGATAAACAGTCAAACTAAGACTCGACGAGTACTCAGACTTCCTCATTAATGGTACTGCGTGACAATGACCCTTAAGAGTGGCATCACCCGGTCTATCATCGGGAAATTACATGTAGTCCCCATTTTGGTAAACACGACAAACATGCAACAACAAAAATCAAACAAAAACTAATGCAGGACAACTGGACGGAATAGTACATGGATCGTGTGATGTGAAACGGCGCGTGGATAGGTCCGTCTGGCAGGACTTGAGACATTTGGATGATGGACATCTAGACGGGACCTCACACGGGCCGTGTGACTTGGAACGGTCCGTGAGATGGGTCGTTTGCCTTATTGTTGCCAGCCGTTCAACACATGCCTAGGTCAAGCCCAACGGACATCTACATGGCCCGTGTACAACGACACGGTCCGTTAACAGTGTCGTTGGACGTGTCGGGCACAATTTTTTTATGGTAACCCCGCAAATCCGGCCAACCCATTCACAAATCAGAGATAACAACAACTTTCCCAACAAATATCACCACAAATACTTCAATTTCGACCCCCCCCCCCCACGTACATAGACACCCGAATTTCCAATGTATATGTTAAGAACAACTAAGGGTGTAACAATGGTGGATTTTACATACTCACAACCTGATTTTCACACAAAATTCAAGCTTTATTCAAAAAAGACTCAGATGGAACACTAATTTTGAGAAAAATAAAGACGAAACCATAAGCTTACTTACTTGAACTTTGACGAAATTAGAGGGTGAGTGACTAGAACGAGATGGCACTCCACGTGTAGTGTGAGACGGAGCGTGGAAGTGCTTCCAATCCGTGGAGAAGAAGATGGGTTTGGGAGAGTTGAGAGTGTTTGAGTGTAGAAAAAGTGAAAGAATGAGTTTTGGGAGGAGGGATAGCCTAAATTATATTCGGTCAACCGGGTCAAATGGTTGTGTCACGGTAACCTAGATGAACCGTTTCACGTGACACGACCCGTCGGATCATTCGTGTGATCTGACTTGACATTATGTTGCACAGCCGCTCAGTGGGGTAGGCTTCTCTCCTACTTCACGGTTGGCCTCACGGTCCGTGTGACGGCACACGACCCGTTTGGCCTTCCGTGTAAAATTACTTGGGATATATGAATAACATTGCCATGGGGTGAGTCACTGCCACACTACAGGGTAGACTTCACGGTCCGTGTGAGATCACACGGTCCGTTTGGCCCCCCGTGTAATGTGACTTGGATTTATTGCATAATATTTCAATGGGGTAAGTTTATGTCCCATTTCACGGTAGGCCTCACGGTCTTGTAAAGGAACACGGCCCGTTAGGCTTTTCGTGTGAAAGGACTTGGGTAATTAAACTATGTGTCCCTATGATTTAGCTACTGGCCCACTTCACGGTTGGCATCACGGTCCGTGTGGCTTCACACGGGCCGTGTCGTCGTCCGTGTAACATGACTTTGCATTTTCTGGGCCACATTTTAGAGGGACAGGTCATTGCCCCACTTCACGATTGGCCTCACGGCTCGTGTGGTGTCACACGAGCCGTGTGGCCGCCCGTTTCATGGGACTCAACCAAGACGCACTTACCTGGAAGGTCGTGGCGACGACACATTCGCAGGTCGTGTGCTGGCACACGGGCCGTGGGTAATGGCGGGCCACAGGCCTTAGCTTAGCTTGAAAGGTATCCACCATGACTCTCTGTAGTGCCCATTTCAACATATCAACCTGTCTCTGCGACAACAAAAACAACAACTACTGACATACGACAAGCTGACCATATAATGTAGAAACTAAAACACAAATTATTATATATATATATATATTTATTTATTTTATTAAAACATGGTTTGCCTCCCATGAAGCGCTTGATTTAACGTCACGGCATGACGCAGCTTCCTGATTACTCAGACTTCATCAAGGTGTAATACCTCTACCACCGAGGCTTCAGACACAGAACCCACATAATGCTTGACTCTTTGTCCATTCACCTTGAACCGATGCCCATTCTCTGATTCTAACTCCAACCCTCCATGAGGGAAAAATTTAACCACCTTATATGGACCTGCCCATCTAGATTTCAACTTACCTGAAAATAGTCGCAACCGAGAATTGTAAAGCAACACTTTGTCTCCCACATTAAAGCTTCGTGGTACTATGTGTCTGTCGTGGTGTGCCTTCATCCTAGCCTTATACAAAGCAGCACTATCGTATGCCTACAACTGCACCTCATCTAACTCATTTATTTGATCCAACCTCAGATCTGTGGCTTCATATAAATTTAAGTTCAACTTCTTTAGGGCCCACAATACCCTATTCTCAAGTTCCACCGGTAAGTGACACACCTTACCAAACACCAATTGGTATGGTGACATACCGATAGGGGTTTTGTAGGCAGTACGGTAGGCCCACAACGCATCATCAAGTTTTCGTGCCCAATCAGTCCTAGAATCATTCACGGACTTTGCCAAGATCTCTTTGATTTCCCTGTTGGACACTTCAACCAGGCCACTGGTTTGCGGATGATAGGGGTGGCGACCCAATGGTGTTTGACTCCATACTTGCCTAAGGATGCACAGAAGATCCTATTACAGAAATGAGTTCCCTCATCACTAAAGATAGTTTTGGGGGTCCCAAATCTGGAGAAAATGTTCCGCCTCAGAAACTGTGTTACGCTTTTACTCTCGTTGTTCGGCAGCGCCACTGCTTCCACCCACTTGGAAACATAGTCAACCGCTACCAGGATGTACCGCATCCCATAAGAGCTCACAAATGGCCCCATAAAGTCAATATCCCAGACATCGAAAATTTCAACCTCAAGAATAGGCGTCAAGGGCATCTCCTGGTGCCTAGAGATATTTCTTTGTCTCTGACATTGGTCACACCCCACCACTAAGTCATGCGTATCCTTATACACTGTGGGCTAGTAGTACCCACATTGAAGTATCTTTTTAGCCGTCCGGGCGCTACTGTGGTGCCCTCCCACTGGAGAAGCATGACATGTTTCCATTATGCTCAATATCTCTGCCTCAGGAATGCACCGTTGAATAATCCCATCAACACATGTATGGAATAAGAATGGTTCGTCCCAGAAGTACCTGCGTACATCATGCAAAAACTTTTTCCTCTGGTGAGAGGTTAAGTCCTCGGGAACGAGGTCACTCACCAGATAGTTAGCAAAATCAACATACCATGGAATTAAGTTAACAAAAGAAGCTAATACCTGCTCATCAAGGAATGAGTCGTCAATGGTGAGCCAGTCGTTCCCCTTTGATTCGTCTTCCAGACGAGACAAGTGATCTGTCACTTGGTTTTCAGTTCCTTTCCTATCTTGGACCTCAAAGTCGAACTCTTGTAGTAGTAGAACCCACCGGATCAATCGTGGTTTGGCATCCTTTTTGGTCATGAGGTATCTTAGTGTTGCGTGATCAGTATGCTCAATTACTTTGGTCCCCAAAAAGTAGGCTCTAAATTTGTCGAACGCATAGATTACAACCAGTAGTTCTTGTTCAGTCAGAGTATAGTTCCTCTAGGTCTCGTTCAGGGTTTTGCTGGCATAGTAAATTGGGTGAAAGATTTTGTTGTGCTTCTGACCCAGCACAACTCCCACTGCAGTACCACTCGCGTCGCACGTGATTTTGAAAGGGCATGACCAATCTGGAGCCACAACAACAGGTGCAGTGATCAACTTCTGTTTTAGAGTCAGAAAAGCCTGCTTACAGCTTTCATCAAAGTGGAATTTGACATCTTTTTCTAGCAGCTTGCACAATGGGTGTGCTATTTTGGAGAAGTCCTTTATGAATCGACGGTAGAAGCCTGCTTGCCCCAAGAAACTTCTCACACCTTTAACTGAAATAGACGGTGGTAGCTTTTCAATCACTTTAATTTTTGCCTTATCTACCTCTATCCCACTTTTGGAAATCTTGTGGCCAAGGACTATTCCCTCCCTGACCATGAAATGACATTTTTCCCAGTTCAAAACCAGGTTTGCCTCTTCACAGTGTTGTAGGGCTTTGCTCAAATTTAGAAGACAGTCATCAAAGGAATTACCTACCACTGAAAAATCATCCATGAATACTTCCAAGGTGTCTTAAACCATATCTGAGAAGATTGACATCATGCATCGCTGAAATGTAGCTAGGGCATTACACAGTCCAAACGGCATCCGTCTGAAAGCGAATGTTCCATAAGGACAGGTGAATGTTGTCTTCTCTTGGTCTTCAGGTGCTATTGATATTTAATTATACCCTGAGTAACCATCCAGAAAACAATACCATCCTCTGCCTGCTAACCGATCTAACATCTGGTGCATGAAGGGCATGGGGATGTGGTCCTTCAAGGTTCATTTGTTTAGTTTTCTGTAATCCATGCACACCCGCCAACCCGTTATAGGACGTGACGGGACCAACTCGTTCTTGTCGTTGGCTATGACTGTTATTCCCCCCTTTTTGGGCACACATTGGACTGGACTAACCCACTGGCTATCTGAAATTTGGTAGATCACCCCAGTATCCAATCACTTAATGATTTCTTGCTTAAAAACCTCTTGCATGGGCGGGTTTAGCCTGCGCTGGTGTTCGATTCTGGGCATGCAATTATCTTCCAGTTTGATTTTATGAGTGCATATACCAAGTGGGATTACCACAATGTCAGCTATAGACCACCCAATCACCTTTTTGAATCTTTGTAGAACCTCCAAAAGTGCTACCATCTGTGCATCCTGCAAATCTGCACCCACAATCACAGGTAAAATATTATTAGTGCCAAGGAAAGTATACCTTAAATGTTGTGGCAGGTCTTTAAGCTCCACTGTGGGGGGCTCTTCAACCGAAGGTTTGGCAAGTGGCGACGGTCTATTCTGCAAGTCTAGGTCCAACCTTCTCAGCATGTAGGGTCTAGTTCCCCTACCTTGCAGTGCTTGCACTGCACTCTTATAGTCGGTCATGCTGTCATCGGGAAAGTTAATAATGACCACAGCCAACTCATCGACACTCAACTCCTCTTCAATTGGAACCTCAGAAAAGTATGTTTCCTCTACATCTATGACAGACATTACTGACATCTCCTTGGGCCTCTTCATAGATGCACATACATTGAATTTGACTTCTTCAGTGTTCAAATAAAAAGTCAACTTTCCTTGTTCCACGTCCACCAATGCTCTGCCGGTGGCCAAGAATGGTCTCCCAAGAATGATGAGGACCTCAAAGTCGACCTGGCAATCAAGAATAACAAAATATGCAGGAAAACTAAACCTGTCTACCATTACCAGCACATCACATAGGATTCCCACTGGTCTCTTAACTGACCTATCTGCCATAAGTAGCCGCATCGTCGTGGGTGTGGGGGCTCTCAAGCCCAACTGTCGGTATACTGCTAGTGGCATCAAATTTATACTCGCTCCCAAATCGCAGAGAGCCCGTGCAAAATCCAATGCTCCTATTGTGCATTGAATGGTAAAAGCCTCAGGGTCCTCCTTTTTCTCAACCAATGATCTCGTAGCAATGGCACTACAGTGGTGGAGGGTCCCGGATGACTCAGATGTGATAGTCCTTTTCTTGGTTACCAAGTTCTTCATGAATTTTGCGTAGCCCGGCATCTGCTCTAGTGCTTTCACTAGGGGTATGTTGACAGACAATTCTTTTAGCATTTCTAAAAACTTCTGGAACTTGCCATTGTCTTGCTTTTTCTTTAGCCTTTGTGGAAACGGTGGTGGCGGCTTAGGGACAACTGGAAAGGGTGTTGGTTCTGGTGTGTCCATACTATTTGATTTACTACCAATCTCAGCGTCTTTGGGCATCTCACCTTCTTCCTTCCCTACCTCATCAGGTTGGTGCACTTTTATACTGGTTTTGCCACTTCTCCCTTGAACTCCCTTATCTCTGATCGGCACTGGTTCAGGAAACATCATTCCAATCCTAGTAGTCACTGCCATGCAATGCCCATCATTTTTGGAGTTCTGGATGGTATCACTAGGAAGGGTCTCAACCTTTCTTTGATTCAGTGAAGCAGATAGCTGACCCATTTGGTGCTCCAGTTGTTTGATTGAAGTGGAGTGAGAGTCCACTAACTGAAGAATATTTGACATTTCCACATGCATGTCTCTCACCTCACACTCAGTCGCCTCCACCTTGTCTAGCACCTTAGCCATCATCTCTTCGAGCTTTGAGGAGCCACTGTCCATGTTTGGGCGCTCTCTATTCATAGGAGGTACATATGGGGCAGGTCGATCATTTCTGAAGTTATCTCTGTTCTGGCAATTGCCATTGTCTCTCTCCATGGGTTGATCATAATAATTTTCTCGTCCATAGTTTCAACCTTGGTTTCTGGAGTTAAAAGGTCGGAAACCCCCTGGGTGTTTAACAACTTAGCCTCTTCGTCGAACTCGTACACTGCATCATCATACCTGGGCGGCAAGTCTACTGCTTTGACCTTTTCCATACCTCCACCCAATAACTTCTTTATCAGTAGGTCCATCTGAGTTCGCATGTGAGTCATGTCTTGATCACGTTCCTCTTCTTTCTTGCGCTGTTCAGCACTCATCCCAACAAGGAACCCTGAGCAATCTCCATCGCTTGTGTACCAAGCTCTGTTGTTTTTGGCCGCTTGATCTAAGATGCCGATAATATCGAAAAATGTTCTGGCCATATACGAACCCCCATAAGCTGCATCAATAATGGGTTTAGTCACAAAGTTACACGACTGGTAGAAAACTTCCTTTAGATGCTCATCTGTGAGGTTGTGGTTTGGGCATTGCTTAATCTTTTTCCTGAACCGCTCCCAGGTCTCGTATAGCGCCTCTGTCGGTAACTGCCGGTGTGCACCTATCTCATCTTTCAGCTTAAGTTTTGCAGATGCTGGAAATATTTTTTCTAAAAATGCTTCCTTCAGCTCACCCCAGGTGTGGATAGAATTGTAAGGAAGTTCGTTTAGCCACTTGGTTGCCTTCCTAGACAGAGACAACGGGAATAGCCTGAGCCTTATTGCTTGTTGATTAACTCTTGAGATTTTAGAGGACTAACAGGTGGAGACAAAGTTCATGAGATGCTGGTTGGCATCTTCATGTGGTTGTTCCGTAAACAGACCTTTCAGTGACAACATCTGCAACATAGTGCTGGTGATTGTAAAGTTAACTCCCACAGGAAGTGGCGGCAAGACAATTGCTCCTATAGCCCCAACACCGTCTTCCTCATCATATCTTGCTCGTGGTTTCTAGTGAACAGGTGGCTGGATGGGGGGTGGTGGTCTAACTCCAACGTGGTGTTGAGGAGGGACCATTGGTGGGACTCTCTCAGTATCCAGATTATGAATACCAAATCTATCATGGCCCCTATTTTCGATATTAAGGGCTAATTCTTGTCGCTGTTGCGCCTCACGCTCTTGCGCATTCATTCTTCTGATGGATCTCTGTAGCTCTGGGTCGTAGGCGAGTAAAGGTTCACTTTTACTGCGGGTGGCGGGCATACAAAGCCTGTCTCCTGCAGTACTAACAAACAAAACAAAAAAAGTAAAATCAGGAAATAGAATTACACTAAAACTAGCACTAACAGACTATATCTTCACCGTATTCCCCGACAATGGAGCCAAAATTTGATACGCCCAAATTCACACCTTAATTGAAGTGTAAAGCGGTCGTCAATCAAATATAGAACCCAACGAGAGTTGGGGTCGATCCCACAGGGAATGCATAAAAATACAGCTAGAAGTATTTCGTCTCACGTGTAATTCTTATTTCCAAAATAACAATGCATAATGAAAATGGGTAGTTTTTGCAGTAATATTTAAACTAAGTGACAAATGTATTCTACTAATCTCTATCTACGATGACTATTGAAATTCAACAATGACTTTCTAGACTAGGTTTGTGGTTTTCGTGACACCAATTTCAATATTCAAACTTAGGGCTTTTGTGATCGTGATCTCATATACAGAGTAAGTAAATAGTTAACACCTAATTCACCTTCCAGTCTTTCTTAGGTGTATATCGTTCCTTACCTTCCAGTCTTATAACGTTTCACTTATTCAAACCTTACTTTTCACTCCAGGATACTCTTACCTTCCGATCTCGAGTACTTAGACTAGGTTAAATACTCCGAATTCTGCCCCAAGACTCTTTTCCTAATCACTACCTCCCTTTCGGACAAACAATGAATACAAGGTTACCCCAATGCGTTGACTCATCAACGTTTAAGTTCAATTGAAGATATCTTATGGTGCATACGGTGATCACTTCCGACGTTAGCCCTAAATTTGCCTATCTTCTTTGGTAATCGTGGTCCCTACAACCCTAGTTGTGGGTTTAACCTAGCATACTTGAAGAATCCGAATAATAACAAGATGACGAAGACATAAATCACACTTACGATTGAAAGATCAACGAAATTACAACTCGCAATTGCAATTCAATGGATCAAACGTAGCAAAAAGATTGCAAAAGTAATGTGTCAAGCATAAATTCACCTCGGTCTATCCTTAGCCATTTGTAAAAACATAAAACGACCTAATAAAAATGTATTTATATGATTTTAAACAAATCCTAAACGAAATAGAAAAACCGGGCGTCGGCACGCTAAATCGACAACTACACGGACCGTGTAAGGTTAAACGGTCTGTGTCACCTCCCGTCTGAATCCCCTTAGCATTCGTACTTCACTCGTTCTTCAGATGACTCGCTGTCTCAGTTAACGACCCTATGTAACGGACCGTGTACTGTCACACGGTCCATGTAGGCAACCGTCTGACTTTCCTTGGTCTTTATCTTGAGTGTGCACTTTGGCCTCGATTCTGTGATGTTTAACGGTAGGAGAAACGGTTCGTGTAACTGCCAACGGCTCGTCACTTGCTCTGTGCACTTTCACTTGGGCTCAAATCCTTGACAACTCCATGGCCAACTTTCTGCCTTGGTTCACAAGCGGTTACACGGCCCGTGAAAGAGTACACGGGCCGTCAATCCTCCCGTGTGATCAGACTTATCTCATTTCCCCTTCACTCCGCTTTGGCTCTTCTCTACCACTTCTCATGGCCAGCCTCACGGCCCGTGCAAGGTCACACGACCCATGGTGCTGACCGTGTGAGGCTATGATTGGCCCATTTTTTGGGCATTTTCTTCCTCTATCGACGGTGTTCGTGCCTTGCTCGAATTTCCTGAAAATACACTAAACAAAACATTAAACACACACAATTTGCTTAAGAACTTACAAAGATTTCACCTGAAAAGCGTTAAATGATGAGCACTTTCGTGACTCATTAATTTCAAGTCGAAGTTGAGACCAAGTGTGGTCTCACTTGATAGGTTCACGGTCCGTGAACCTGTAGACGACCCCTGGGCAGCCTTCCATGAGGCCCTATTTTTGTGATCTTGTCCATTTTATTAATGGTTAATTTGTAATTTATTTAATCCCATGCCCGTTTTAGCCTTTCTAAGGTCTCCTAAAGCCCCCAAATCAAATCCTAACCCTCTTTTATTCATTCTAACACTCTTCAACCCTCACCAAAATTCTCTCAATCCTCTTGACCTCCATTGATGAAAGCTTGAAGAAATTTGAGAAAGATCAGCTTTCTTGCAAAATATTCTCTTGACTAATCTCAAGGTATGTGGGATTGATTCATGGATTCCCTTTCATCCATGAAGACCCAAGAACCCTTCTCTTTAAATTATGAATTTAAGCTTTATTTAATTATGGGTTCTTTAAATTTTGATGTATTTAATTGAATTGAGTTGTAGGCTGTAGAAATTAGGAGATTTAAAGTTGATTTAAGTTTGAAATTTCATGAAGGGCATTGAAACTCTTGAAGGTCTAATGTGCATGTCCCTTTAATAGTTTAATATGCATGGGTAAATTGCTTTATGCATTGAATTGGGATTTTATCATGAATTCTGTTGAATTATCTATTGAGTTATGGTTTAAGATTTGAATCCTCCATTAACCTTGCACTTGATTCCTCATTCATGGCATATGCATTGAAGTATGGTTATGATGAAACTCTTGTTAAGGCATGGCCCTCTTGTTATGATATGATATGCTAGACTTGTGATCACATAGTCTCTTGTTATGGCTCTTTGAGCATTCTGGGTACTTGCACCATTTTGATATGTTATGAAGGTTTGATATGATAAGCTATGTAGATGAGCTACTCCTATTGCATTGATATGAAAATGGTTTTGGAAATTCTTGATGGCTCTATAGCCTAAGTATGGATATGGATTCGATAATGACATGGTTTGCCTAATGATGCATGTTTTTTAAAAGAATGTCAACCCTTCATTTTGAAAGGCTTGCATGTATATATATATGTATTCCCGTGGGATGAGACTTAGTATCGAGGGATTGGAATCGGGGTGGACTATCTCCAAGGGTCCATACTCCTTTCCGTCAAACCATGTACCAACATGGGATATCTCCTAAGATGGGATTGACTTGTTATGTATCTCCTTATTTAAGGCTTGACTAGGGATCTTCCTGGCAAGTAGTCCGAATCCAAGTAGTAGCTCGCTCGGGTTCCCTCTGTTGTCGGTTGAGGTCACATCCCCACTATAATATGATTCGTAGGTTATATTTCATGCATCATGGCATGGCATATTGTTATAATATACTTCTCTTTTGGCTATGTGCACTCTTTTCGAATAACTTGTCCCCTTGTCATATCGCTTGGTCATATTATTATTTCATGTGCATTGCATGCCCACATACTTAGTGTATATTATGTGCTAACCCATACTCCTTATCTACATGTTCTAACCATGTAGGGATCGGCGATGACTTCTATCTCCCGTTGGACGACGAGTGACATCTTTGAAGCTATTTGCTTGTGGTGAGCCCTTTTGTTCAAGGGCATAACTACTTTCTATCTTCCTTGTATCGTTTTGTTTTCATTTCTTTATGACTTGAGGGTGAGCCCGGATTATGTCGAGACCCCGTTCTATCTTATGTAGAGGTTATGTTGGACATGTTAAACTCTTGTACGTTGTATTATGTTTGTTGAGATATTATAACTATTGAGATTCTATTATGATAATGATGTTCCGATTATGCTTATGATTATGTATTGGAAATTGTGAATATTGGGAATGTGCTTTTGTGGAAAGTCCCCTAACCTGGTATGCCCCCATAGCTTGAGTCCTACTTACCCGCCCCTTAGAAATACTTGTTATATGTTATGTGATCCATGTTCCTCCCATTCCCGGCAACATCTCCATAGCTTGAGTCTAAAGCCCCATTTTTCCTAGAGATATGTGCTATGTGTTTACTTTTCTGCGCTTCCAAACCGATGATGTGAGTGATGATGCTATGATGACTTGATCGAGGACTTTTGGGTTCTCCTTCACCATGTCACATCTAGGCACCACTTTCGGGTCGTGACATTTATTCATAATTAATGTGGGTACAAATTTGTTCTTCTCTTAATTCTTCTTTTTTTAGATTTCTCCATATTTCGAGGATCATTAGTGGCATATTTCTCGAACGTAGGATGATTTTGACCTCCTTGAGCCCTATTTTGATCTCTTTATAAAAATCACAGAGTTCATGGGATATTTGAGATGTCTCTTTAAGAAATATAATACCATTTATATATGCATAAGTTAGGGTTTAGGATAGAGTAGCCTCAAAAAAATCGTAACTGTAATCCAACACATCTTGTGGAGTTCCATAAAATTTCAGTGTCCATAATATGTTAAGCAATAATTAAGTTATTGTGGTTACTTAATTTTCAATTAAAGTGATTTATGTTATAGTGAGTTTATACTACAAGAAATATGTTTTATTGTGGTGACAACTAATCGCTACAAAAGGTCCAAAAGTCGTTGATAAAGGTCTAGCAGCGACAATTCCTTCTTTGGCAGTAGTTCCATAATTAAAAGTTATTTGTGACGACAAGCGAATGTCGCCACAATAAACTGTCATCTGTGGCGACATACTTCGTCACAATTTATAAATAAATATGCCACAAAAAAATAATTTACAATATAAATATTTGTAAAGTTGCTACTAATATATGACCTTTAGTGGCGACATGATTTCTACAAAAATTTATAAACTAACAGTAGCAACTTTATTGTATCTACTCAAATATACGTTTTTGTGGCGACATAGTTGACACAAAAATTTATAAACTAACTATGGCAACTTTAATATCGTTACTAAATATTGATATTAGTAGTGTCTCCTGCAAAAAAATATAAACTATTAGTATCAATTTTTATGTCGCTGCTACCATAATCAATAGTAACGAATTCTTTCACCACAAAATCAACATATTATTAGTGGCAACTTTATGTTGCTGCTACACAAAATTAATTAGTAGCGACATCTTTCGCCACAAAATCAACTGACTATTAGTGGCAACTTTTATGTCATTGCAAAAGATAACATCCATCTCATTACTAAAGAACAATATTTAGTGTTATAAATCAAATTCTCTAAAATTAATATATAACTATTAAAAACATCTAATAGTATTTCACAAAATTAGAACAAAAGCATTTCAGAGTCAAATATGATAAATACTTTCAGTACTAGAAATCAACAACATAATATATAGCTAGAGTTTCAGTTATCATCGTATCGATTTATATATGATAACAACAAAAAAAATTCATCATATACATATACATATAATTATAAAGAAAAAACTCCCATTGCACGCCTTCAAACTACTTCTTGATCGAGCCCCGTGTATGTTAAGAACCATATCCCTGTAAATGAAAACACAATCAATTTCTAATTCTCATAATTCAATTAAATGAATCGAATGAAATTGGTACTTCAAAGTTGTTTTCAAGGAATAAGAGAAGATACACAATTATAGCAAAATAATAACATAACCGGACTCCCATAAGTCCACAAGATACACAACAACAAACATAACCCAACTGTACCATGCATACTAAGAAAAACGAGTACATCTCTCATGCCTCCTAATATCAAATATGTTTACAAAGTAGAAAAGGTGGTACGACTCTTAGTAAAATCATTTTAAATGTAAAAGAGCAGAACCATAGTTTCTCAAAATGATAATAGTGAAAATCAATACACTTGCCAGGATCGTACCATAAAAACTGTGAAATTTAGTAATAAATGCAATATATGCCATCACCAAAATCCAAACAATAGTATCTAAACAACCCAACCACGTAATTAAAAATATCACACTCACAGGGCATAAGAAGCTAACGTGAAATCCAGTTAGTCCTCGACCAAGGCCTTGTTCCTAATAATAATTCAACATAAGAAAGAGTAATGTCATAGCACAACCACCGTAACACAGAAAACGTAGGAATTTTTATGAATTCAACAACCCAAGGGGTACCTCCCGCATCTTAGCATTAACCTAAAAGAACTAAATAAGTGAATGCCACGTAAAGTTAAAACCAAAGCACCGCTATGAAGAGAAACTACAAGTGCTAGCTAATTTAAGATAACAGTCAAGATGATGTTTTCTTCTCTAAATTTGATTTGTCATTTGTTTTGTGTGAGTTATAACTCTTCTTGTTTGTGTTACTCTTTTTCACTGAGTCTAGCTGGTCATTTTGTTAAAGTAAACATATTCACGTCTGTAGTATAATAAGATCGATAAAAATACAGGGCATCAATCCTAACAATATCACAAAAGTTTTACGTCAAAAATAAGAAATCTGAAAATACAAAAACATTAACCTTTTGGTTCTCAAACCTGTACATCAAAAATAAATCAAAGAACCCTAGTCAGCAGTGATCTTTGAAGAGCGATCTAAGTGTACGTCGAAGTAGCTCTTAGCATTTCACTTGTGTTTTCTCAAAACAGAGAAAGCATAGGTATGCCTATAGCAGTGATCTCAACTCAATCTCTAGCTATTATCTATACACGAATCTCATCAGGTATGCCTCCACTATCGTGAGTTGATTTGTTTTCTTCTCAAAATTTCATTTGTCGTTTGTTTTGTGTGAGTTTTAACTCTTCTTGTTTGTGTTACTTTTTTTCATTGAGTCTAGCTGGTCATTTTTTTAAAGTAAACATATTCATGTTTGTAGTATAATAAGATCAAAAAAAATTCAGGGAATCAATTCTAGAAATATCACAAAAGTTGGACCAAAACATAGCGCAAAAAATTAAAATTCTAAAAGAACAGAAGGAAAAAGTGTTTTGTTTCTTAAAACATTATTGCGAAGTCAGATAACCGTAGCAGCAATCTGCCCAGCAACAATCTTAGTGTAGCTTGTAGCTCTTACTGTTTCATCTGTATTTCTCAAAATAGAGAAAGCACGGGACTATCTAGAGGAGATCTCAACCTAACTCTTAGCGTTTCATGTGTGTTTTGTCAAAATAGAGAAAACATTGGTCTGCCTAGAACCGTAGTGTTTTATCATTTCATCTGTGTTTTTCCTATTTTAATTGCTTCATTTGTGTCTTCTCAAAATAGAGAAAGCATAGGTATGCCTAGAAGCTTAGAATTTTATCTATGTTTTCTCAAAGAGAGAAGCACAGGTCTGCCTAGAAGCTTAGCGTTTTATCATTTCAGCTGTGATTTCTCAAAACAAAGAAAGTACAGGCCTTCCTAGAAGCTTAGCATTGCATCTCTATTTTCTTAAAAAAAGAACAGGTTAGTCTAATAGTGATCATAACCCAATCTCTATTTTCTATAATTGGATCTCATCAGGTATACCTCCACTATCGTGAGTTGATTTGTTTTCTTCTCTAAATTTGATTTGTCATTTCTTTTCTATGAGTTATAACTCTTCTTGTTTGAGTTACTCTTTTTCTCTCAGACTAGGTGATCATTATTTAAAGTAAACATATTCATATTTGTAGTATAATAAGATTAAAAAAAAAGGGGATCAATTATAACAATATCACAAAAGTTGGGCCAAAACTTAGCGCCAAAAATGAAAATTCTAAAAGAACAAAAGGAAAAAATGATTTATTTCTCAAAACATTTTTGTAAAGTCAGTAACCATAGCAGTGATCTGCCAAGCAACAATCTTAGTGTAGCTCGTAACTTTTACTGTTTCACTTGTATTTTCTCATTATAGAGAAAGCATAGGTCTGCCTAGTAGAGATCTTAACCTAACTCTTAGCATTTCATATGTGTTTTCTCTAAACAAAGGAAGCACAGGTCTGCCTAGAAGCTTAACATTTTATTTTTTCATCTAAGTTTTCTCAAAATAGAGTAAGCACAGGTTTTCCTAGAAGCTATGTGTTTCATCTCTGTTTTCTCAAAATAGAGAAAGCACAGGTTTTTCTAAAAGTGATCTCAACTCAATCTTTGTTTTCTATACTCGAATCTCAGGTGTGCCTCCACTTTCGCAAGTTAATTTGTTTTTCTCTAGATTTGATTTGTCATTTGTTTTGTATGAGTTATAACACTCTTCTCGTTTGAGTTACTCTTTTTCTCTCGACTAGCTGGTTATTTTTTTAAAAAAGTAAATGTATTCATATTTGTAGTATAATAAGATCATAAAAATGAAGGGGATCAATTCTAACAATATCACAAAAGTTGGACCAAAACTTAGCACCAAAAATAAAAATCCTAAAAGAACAAATGGAATAAATGCTTTATTTCTCATAGCATTGTTGCAAAGTCAGATAACTATAGCAGTGATACGCTGAGTAACAATCTTAGTGTAAGTCATAGCTCCTACTGTTTCATCTGTATTTTCTCAAAATAGAGAAGGCACAAGTCTGCCTAGAGGTGATTTCAATATAACTCTTAGTGTTTCAGGTGTCTTTTCTCAAAACAGACAAAGAACAGGTCTGCATAACAAAGATCTCATTCAATCAAGCTAACCATTATGGAATGATGGAATGAAGAAGTGGAGTTGATGCAAGAAAAGAAATGGAGAAATTACCTCTTGCATTCTAGTTATGATAGCAGCCATTTGTTCTTGGAACATCTTGTCTACTTCTCCTTTCATGTGTTCACGCTCCTCATTCAATTTTTTTTGCAAATCTTCTTCCATTTTTCTTTTTAAATCGGCAGCCATTTGTTCACGTTCTTCTTGTAACTTTCGATCCATATTAGCTTGCATCTCTTGACGAATACGTTCCATTGCTGAAGACGTACTTGCATATATGTTGCTTGTTGTAGTTGAGTCTTTTTAGGAGGCTTCTTTCCATATTCTTTTCCCCGAACATAGCCTGATCTCTCACTGAGAACTAATGATAAAATCTCATCCCTAGTCATGGGATGCTCGACTTCTTCAGGTTGTTGTTCAACAAGAAGTTGTTGAAGCTGGACCTACAATAGTATGTAATCATTTATACCATAACATAACATCCATATTAAAATTTATTTGTAGTAGATCAAAAACATAATAAGGTAATGGCTTTAGGGAACAACATGAATTTGTTGGGATTGCAGATCCAACCATACACAGTCTCCATTAACATTTTTACGGGTGTGTTGAATCTCCCAGACTTTATCCAATGTGTCTTTTTCTCCCAACTCAGGATTTCTCTAAAATATAGTCAATAAGAAAAACAATATATATAAGCAAATAATTATATAAATAACAAGAAGTATGTGTAATAATAAAGGAACAAATGTATTTTCACCGTAGATTCCTCTACTTCTGCAAATGATCTTGTACCACAAGAATGCTTAGTTATCTGTTTTTCTCTATTTTTTTGTTTCTCTCACTAACAACCTGCACTAAGTCAAGAGATCAGAAAATATTTATGCTAGTGCGGATAGCTATTGAAAGAGCACAAGTTGTCCATGTAATACGTCTAAGATTATAGAGCCTCTGGTCAGTTAATGCTCATGATCTGTCTAATAGTACTGAAATGAAGTGAACTAGAAAAGAACATAAGAACACACTATAAGTATAGGCAACCAAAACTTGAGTCAGACGACTACAATAGTTCTAGATGGAAAAAAGTTGAAACACAAAAATAGAGCGATAGTATGATGTTTTGGTTATAAATTAAGTTACCTTGAATTTCTCACTGCCAAAATACTTAACTAGGTATTTCCAATCCTCGAACTCAACATCTTCAGGTCGATGAGACAGTCTTTGTTCATCAGTACCATAGGCAGAGTAATGTTTATGCAATTGAGCTTTCCATGCCCTAAAAAGTCTTTGCATAGTGCTTATCATAAAGTCTTGTAACTTATGTTCTCGAAGTCCTCCACAAACATCAAATTTGTCCTGAACACATTGTAATATTAAATTTGATAAAATAAGTAATTTAAAGGCAATACAAAATTAAAAGTAATTTATTACCTTAACCTTATACCACATTGTTTCTCCATGTTTTAAAACAATCTTCTGCCAAGTTCCATCCCGAAATGAGATACTGATCCTCCTGATCAAGCCAGAGTAATTAACAATATCTCTAGCCCAAGATCATGAGCAGTGAGAAATTCAATTGATACGAGAATATCTCTTCCTCCTTTCTATTGATACGAGAAACTGCAAAGCAATAATCATATATCTTTTTTAGTTAAAGTTGATAAAATACAACATCTGTATAACAATGTCCTTTGGCCAACTAGGTAGGCTTCTGAATCACAAGTTCTTTTTTTTTTTAAAAAACACATTGATGAATTGGATTTAACATTGATGATGCTATACAAATGCAAAACAATCTCCTATTCATCAAGGCCTTGATGTCAGACTCTGTTAAGTCAGATCCTACTATTTTCAAAGCATATTTTATTTCCTCATATGTGATTGTTCCACTGTTGTCTGTGTCAATCATTTTGAATAATTGCGTTAGGCCGCCTAATTCTTCCTCCGAAAGCCTTTCTTCTATGACTCGTAAAGCCATCTTTTTAAGTTTGTTCATATTATAGAACTTCTTTAGGCGTGATAAAACTGTAAAACCCAAGGGTCTATCTAGAGCGACATTATCATCCATAATCCAAGGATGACATAGAACTTGATGCGTGGTTAATCGCGCTCTAGGATCCCTGGTGAGCATCTTCTTTACCAAATCATTTGCACTATCAGAAATCTAAGGTCAAGGTTCTAATTCAAAGTCTATCTTCCCTTTCAATATCTGTTTGAAGATACCATTGTTTGTTTCAGCCAGAAAGGAGGAACTCCATATAACAAGATATAAAGAATAACTCTAGCACCCCCGACATCTATTTTGGGCCCATAATATTTGTGCAACACTTCAAGAGCAACATAATATGGACTTCCTATAACATCTGAAAAATACTACCTTGGCTTATAGAAAATGGAGAGGCCAAAATCAGTGACGTTAAGTTTAGCATCTTAATCCAGGCTATCAAAAAGGAAATTCTCAAGTTTGAGATCTCTATGCATGATCCCAAGAGAATGACAAGCCTCAAAAACTTTCACAATGGTTTTCATCAACTGTGCAGCTTTCTTCTCAGTATAATGACCCTTTTGAACAATCCTATCAACTGTGCATCATTCTTCTTCAAGTGGCTAACTTATTCACTTTTATTACACATGAATGCTCTGAGTATTTCCACTAGAATCAGTCAGCAACAAGGATATTAATATTCACATCAGCAACGTTCATATATCAGTTGATAAGATTTAGTGCGATTAACATTTTCCTAAAATACTATTACATCCTATAGCTAAGATGAAAGTATCAGTAAAAGTTTTGATCAATCAACAAGAGCATGTAATTACTTTTACAATTTTCGTCTATGTTAAACCTCAAGTCTAACAAATATATTCTGTGAAACCTACAGATTAATCCATTACGTCCTATAAGTCAACAATGTCACTTCAAGTGAACACCTTTGTTCTAGAAAAAGAGAGGGGAGATAGCCAATGTCACTTCAAGTGAACTCCATCACTTTCTAACATTATACATAACTACGTAAGATGTGACTTGTCACAAATGAGAAAAGCAAAAGGAAAAGAACCAAATTTTTACTTCCAAAAAGATGAAGCAGAGTTGAAAGGAAAGGAAGGAGAATGAAGCATGGGAAGAAAATGTAGGAAGACAGAACAAAGAAGAATAAAAAGAAACACAACTTAGAAGAGAGGCGTATACTTTCTTCTAGATTTTGTGATGTGGACTAACCTGGACCAGTATCAACTTCTGGGGAGGGGCGTATACTTTCTTCTAGACTTCTGGATGATTGTGTCTCTGAAGATGTTCTTTGGAGAGGATCACTTGATGTTTGTTCGATCTGTAGAGGTCCTTGCCTTGGGTCAGATGATTGTTCAGTCTCTAATGATATTTCAGTAACTCTTATTGGTTGTTTTTGTGGCTAAGATATAGTTTCAGAACTTTCTCGTCCTTGAAAATTGCCATGTTCACTTCTTATACCACCTCTTCCACTTTTACCTCGTCCAGTTCCTTTCATTTCCTGCAACATATTATTAAAAAGAACAAGTATCAGTTTCAGAAATTAAAGATGATAAAACATATGCCTACCAGCTAAAGAAAACAATTCTTAAGACAATGTATTAGATCAATAAATTAAAAAGATTGTGCGACATTTTGCTGGCAACTCACTGATTCTACTTAAAATGCTGATTTTATTTATAATGTTAAAGTTACAGGCGTTATGAATTACCTTTATGTCCGCCTACTCAAAGGTAAATACAGAAAATTTCTCAAAACAAGATGTAGATAGATATTCAGTCATCTCTGTTAAGAAATCTTCAAAAAGATGTATCACTGTCCTCTCCACCATTATCATCAATTAACTCTTCTTCACTTTCTTCATTCTCGGATACATCTATATCATTGTCATTAATAAAATCATCCTCATGATTTTCTTCATCATTGGTGCGCAACACAGTTTGTGGTTCAATATCATCCCTATGGAAAAACACCTCAATATCAATTTCTTGGTCAATGGTATGCAAGATATTGCATTCCACTTCCTCTTGTTGATAAACTTCTTTATTCATTAATCCTTCTTCTTCAACTTCAGGCATATTAAAAAGATCACGAGGATCTGTCTTTACAACAACGAGCCAATCTTTATCGATCATGTCATTCAAGTAGAAAACTTGTTCAGATTGAGATGCCAACACAAATGGCTCATTTGTATTCAAAGCACAGTGAGTATTCACACTTGTAAAACCATATCTGTCAATCTTATATCCTTTTCCTAAGCGAGCCACATCCCACCAATGACACTTGAATAGATAAACTTTTCTATTTCTCACATAATGCATCTCCTAAATGTCCTCCAATACACCATAATACTCCTTATTAGAGTCTGCATCATCGCCTCTCACAAGAACTCCACTGTTCTGTGTTTTTCTCACGATCCTTTATTTTAAACCTAAATCCATTCACCATAAATATTAAATATCGATGCACCAATGGTTCTGGACCGACGACTAAGCTTATGAGCTCATCTGTTGCACGTCCTTGTGAAGATAGTAAAAATATCTTCAGAAAACAAATAAGATTTTATTCATATAGAGATACCAACACTAATTGTAAAGTATTATTTCAGTGAACACTTGCACGTGCACAAAATCAATCAATAAAGTCATTATTACGCATCCCATGAGGTCTAGCTGAACCTTGTATTTCAATATCTCTCACGTATTCTCTACATTTTGTATCAATTAAGATTAATAAAATTAGCTCAATGTGCAATTATATTTGAATTAATAAGAGACTTACTCCAAGAACTTGAGACCTCTTCACAATTTTAAAGAACATACATACATGCTTGGTTGAACTCATCATGAGGTAGTTTCTTTCCTACCGAGGCCCCTTTTGTTTGCCCACTTATTTTAAAGATAGACATCCCACCATTTGATTCAAATCAATCATCATTTCTTTATTGTTGATTGAACTTGGTTGAGATATTTTTAAAATATCATGAGTAGAACGTAAGGTTTTCCATTGACATATGACCTTCAACAATTGCACCTTCTGGACGACCTGGGTCGCGAACATCTCCCTGAAGTGTTCGACAAATACCTATATATAGAATTCTCATTAACAGAATTATAGAATATGACATGTTTAAAATATTGATTTTCAATTTATCGAATGATATGTTACCTCTCAATAGGGTACATATCCCAGTATTAAACTGGTCCACCAAGTTTTGCCTCGCTTGCCAAGTGTATTGGCAAATGAATCATGACATCAAAAAATGTCGAAGGAAAAACCATTTGAAGTTTGCATAATATGATAGGAATTTCAGCTTCTAGGATATCAAGATCTTCAATTGTCAGGCACTTGGAGTATAGATTCTTGAAAAATTTACCTAAGGCAATAATTGGTTCACACACTTCCTTAGGCAACAAGCCATGTATAGCTACTGGTAAAATATCTTGTAATAATACAAGATGATATGACACTTCAACCCATGTATTTTCTTTTCAAGTACATTAACACACCTTGAAATATTTGATGAAAAATCATCCAGAACCTTTAAATTAGCTAAGAAATCACATAACTTCAACTTCTCTTCAGGGGACAATGCATAACAAGCTACTGACAATAAATTATTATCCCCGTCCTCAATTGGATGCAGCCCTTGCCTAATACCAAGGTCTACCAAATCATATCTACTTTTCAGTGTGTCCTTTGTCTTGCCAACCATACTCATCACAGTTGATAAAATATTGTCAGACACATTTCTTTCTATGTACATCACATCAAGGTTATGTCTTAACTTAAGACTCTTCCAGTAAGACAATTGAAAAAAGATACTTTTCTTCTTCCAATTATAAGCATTGTTAGAAACATTACGCTTTCGCTTTTGCCCTTTTACCAAAACTCACATTGTCCAACTCTTGTAATTGCATAAGTTCTTCATCACCTATTAAAGAGCTAGGTGCGACCCCCATTTTCACTTTCCCATCAAATAACATTCTATTTTTATGCCATGGATGGTTCATAGGAAGGATACAACGATGACCCATATAATACAACTTGTTGCGTAAGGAAATCGATTGTGTCTTTATGGCAACAAGGGCATGCAAGCTTACCTTTGGTTGACCATCCTGAAAGGTTTCCATGTGTAAGAAAGTTATTAATTGTCCACAAGAGAGCCATACGCATAAGAAAATTAGATTTTGAGTGTGCATCATAAGTCTTGACCCTATTCTCATAATTTTTTCAACTCTTCAATCATTGGTTGTAAGTATACATCAATCTCATTGCCTGGAGACTTAGGACCTAGGACCTGGAATTAGAAGTGTCATCAAGAAATATGAATCTTTCATGCAATCCCACGATGGAAAATTATATGTAACAAGAACGACAGGCCAAATACTATGATTGGAACTCATATTCCTAAAAGGTTGAAACCCATCACTTGCTAAACCTAATAGCACATTTCTTAACTCAACTCAAAAGGTAGGATGACGCTCATTGAAAGATTTCCATTCTATTGAGTCAGATGGATGACACATGACACCATCATCAATATTTTCCTCCTTGTGCCACCTCATCTTCCTTAATGTCTCTTTTTGCCATGTATAATCTTTGAAGCCTTGATTTGATTGAAAAATATCGCAAAACTTTATGAGCTACTTTTTTGGCTTTGGTTTCTACTGGCTTCCATCTAGACTTGTCACACTTAGGACATGTTTGGGCATTGACATAATCGCGCCAATATAAAATACAATCATTCTGGCATGCGTCTATTTTGGTATACCTCAAGCCTGGGTCACGAAGAACTTTCTTTGATTCATAGAAAGAACTAGGTACAAATGACCCCTCAGGAAAAACCTCTTTAAAGAGCCTTAATAACTCAGCCATCGATTTGTTTCTCCAATGGTTAAGACACTTCAAGTGAAGTAATTTAACAACAAAAGACAACTTTGAGACTTTTGTGCAACCAGAATAAAGTTTTGTCTTACCATCTTCTAGCAATTTGTAGAACTTTGTAGCATTTGGCTCTTCATTTCCCTTTGAAGAGTTAGCGTTACTCTCCACATTCATATATCCACAAGCAACGTGAATCATTTGAGTAATGTCATACTCTTCAATGCTATCAAATTCTACTTCATCATTCGTGCAACATTAGAATTTTCAACTCTAACTAACACTTCTCCATGGAAGTCCCACACCTTATAAGAATCCCAGAAGCCCTTCTTCAATAAGTCTCCTCTAACATCAGTTCTTAGCTTGAACACAGTGTTCATACATCCTTTACAAGGACATTGAATCATAGCGTTCACCTCAGATTGACTGAATGCCCAATTAAGAAAACCTTCTACTCCATCTCTATATTTTTTGTCAACTCTGTTCCTAACATTCAACCAACTTTTATCCATTCCTATTTCAACAAAAAATTAATAACTTAATTAGTTCAATTATTCATAATGATAAATAATCGACAGAGAAGTATGGAGAAATAAATTTATGTGAAAAAATCAGTAACAAAATTGTAACTAGAGTTGGAAATTCTCACAATTATATGAGAAATCAAATTCCTTAATTATGTTCATTTTAGATGTTAGTTAATTAGTTGCATATGAAAATTAACTTCTAAAATATGCAAAATGTAGGATAAGTTGTTGTGGGCTGCAACATGGTTGTACAGAGCAACCAGGAGGATTCTCAATATGTTAATTTATGAGGTTTTGGTTCACCTTAGAGATGGAGCAAATTTCTCAACATGTTATTGACACAACTTTACTATATTTACAGTGATTATCTAGCAAAGTACAAGTAAACATTCAGTTGTGATAGTAAACAATTCAATTCTACTGATCTCGTGGCCTTTTTCAAGTAACAGATAGTGTATTTGTTCATATTAGTAGTACTTTTCTGATGCAATCATAATTTATGTAGTTGTTTCAATCAAAATACAGATGGAGTATCTAACAGGAACAAACTTATTTTCACATATAGCCCAATCTATAACTTGTGTCAGTTAAAGCACATAAAATGAAAATATCACAAATCAATATTGTATGATTGTTTACTTATAAAATCATGATTTATTTATTTTTCATTTGCAGTTACTAGAAGAAAGCAAAGAATATACAGAGTAGAACAAAGGAACAAAATAGAAGGGAATTAAAACGTTGACATGCTTTACATGTAAGCAAAAAGTTGACGACCATGGAGGAGAAGAAGAAGGTATTCGTGGTTCACCCAATACTAAAGATTCTAGCAAAAGCTTGACAACACAGATTAAGGATATAGCATGAAAGGTCTCTGGTGCTTATAGGTGCAAATCTAGTATACCCACCAACAATTACAGGAAAGGACATGAACCATATCCATATCCATATCCAAAATTTGATGCAATCTCTGAGGGAGTTATGTTCAATTACCACACAAGAAGTTCAAATTCTACTCTAGCTTGGGATTTTAAAAGTACTGGTCATTTTCAAACACCAACTAGGTCCTCTTCTAGATTATGTGATGTAATGTTGGAAGATGAAGAGGAGGCTAAAGAGTGGGCAACACAAGTGGAACCTGGAATTCAGATTACCTTTGGTTCTTTCCGTCATGGTGGAAATGATCTCAAAAGAATCAGATTTAGTCGGGGCGTGTTCAACAAAAGGCAAGCTCAAAGATGGTAGGGTGAAAATTATGACAGAATCATGGAGCTTTACTATGTTCAGAGATTTAATAAGCATGCTCTTCACACACCCTCACAGTCTGAGGATGGGATAGATTCAAATTATTCTTCAAGACCTAGATTTGCAAGGGAATTCCAACAATATAATGTTGGATTAGGTGCTCATGCCCCTAGTTTCCCAAAGGAAGTGGGGCGTCCAGAACGATGACCTCCTCTAGAGACGAGGCTTCAATTTCTGTAAGTAATGCTAGTGACACAGAGTAAGACTAGATAGAACAAGATGAACCTGGAGTGTGTATAACCATCAGACAATTAGTTGATGGCACAAGAGAGCTATGACGCGTCAATTTAGCTGTGAAAGTTTTTAGAGAGGTGCATGTGAAACAGTGGTGGGAGCAGAAGTAGAGAGAATACAAGCACAATACCTTTAGAATCATGTATTTCATTTTTAATTATCTATGTTTTCTACGATATATCAGGATATTCAAAATGGAATATTTTGCCATCCTAGAGGCCAACATCACCTTCTATAATAGGTGGAGCCAAGATTTGAACTTTATGAGTTCTAAATTCTAAAATAGCAACATCAGGTGTTTGTAATGTGAAAAAAACCAATCTATAACTTATAATCTTCTCTTTTCCACATTCTAATAGCACCAAATTCTCAATTTCTCAATGTTAAACTACACAATTATGTCAATCTCATCTCTCTCCGAAATTATCTAATTATATGGTCATTGTTATTCCTACAATTTTTAAGTATTATCATCTCTTTATGTAGCTCACGAAAGATAAGGACAAAAGTGGATGTCTAATTCTTCATACATTTTGATATACTACAGAGAGTCGTATTGACTCTACACATTTCTAGAAAATGAAACTTCAAATATAGAGAAGTGATTGATTAGCTCATTAGACAGGACCACACAAAGTGTAAAAAAAACATCACTGTAAAAACATTTGTGAATACTTCTTTCTCCAACAAAGATGTCAATTCTTTAACCAGTCAAAACCACAAATATAAAAGGAGTTAAAGATGTAAATAACAAAGAGACTCCCAATTTCAAGATACGTTTTCCAAACTACAATCAAATTGTAGAATGTCCATCAAACAAGCATAGAAACACCAAGGAGATAATGCTAAGGTGAAGAAAAGTATAAGAATACATGAGGAGATAAAGCTTTAAAAGAAATTTCACTACATACGTGAGCAACTCAATTCACAGCAGGCCAAGTTTGGCCAGTAACTAAATCATCAGATGTTGATGTCTCCTGAAGGGTACTAAATGCAAGAGTAGTATTTTGTTATTATGCCTTCTGAATGCTTGTTTCATTTTATTAAATTGAAAGAAGAAATAACAATATATCATGTATATGATTGAAACTTTTATTTTCATTCCCTTATTCACATCTGAAGACTATTGAATGAACTATAACCTACACTAGGTAATTGCTTCTATTATGCACGTCAAATGATTTTTATTCCTTTATTTTGTTAAGGCTGAAAATGACAGTTTATGATGATTCATTGAATAGTACAATTTAGTAAATGGGCATGTCTAACTTTATTTGTGACTGCGTTCTAATTTTTCTTGAGAGCTTCTTACCATAACATTACTCTGTGCTATCTTTATCAGTATGTACTCAGAAAAAATATACTTATCAGTAGTATCAGCTCTTGTTATGCTTTTCTTTAGGAGGAATATAAAAGATGAGAAGACACCTATGCTTTGGTTTCTGAAAAATCATGATGCAACTGTGAGTTTCTCTATCATTTCGTGAAAACTAAACCTCTCGAGTTTAGAGATCTCTGAGGAGGAAAAGGAACAGAAAAACACTCAATGGCTTCCAAAGATAGTAGAAAACATATATCCTGTCTCGACTAAATGTTGGTGTCATAAGCAAGTAATGAACTAAAGTTTGCAAAAACACAAAGGATCCTAAGAAGAATATTATCAAACATACCACACGTAGCAGTTAAAGTAGAATACATGTTAAAGACTTTTAGATAGAATTCAAAATATAACTTTCACTTTACCAAGAGAAAGAGACAAGTCAGAGATGACTTTCAAGATAAAGAATATAAAATGTAAAAACGTCATTAGAACTTTCACCTTTTAGCTTATCTTGCAAGATTGAGAAATACAGAATACAAAGACATCTTTAGAACTTTCACTTTTTAGAATACCTTGCACTGATTTTCCAAACTTCAAATAGGCGAACTGGTTCAATCCTTTGGAATGTTGAACTTCTTACCCTAGCACTGATTTTTAAACTAGGAACTCTCTTCCTTCTCCTTCAACTTTACAGAACCCCTTTCCTAAAAAATTTCAACTGGTTATAGAAATTAGATGGGAAATCTAAAAATACATATATCCAAAAGAGATTTGAGCATATACCTGATGAAAAATATACTTTAGAGATCCCTATTAGTGAAAAATTGAAGGAACTCCAGCAAAAAGGAACCTAATTCCTATATATTTCACCAACATATACACTTTTTCTCAAATTGATCGAGCAAGAGAAACCCACATACATGTGAAAATGTTTCTCTTCCGACCTTTTTCCAAATCTACAGAATACCTATTTGATTTTTTAGCTTTGTGAGGAGTGGAGCGTACAACTGAGAAGAGAATAATCTTTTATTTCTTACAGCATTTGGTTTTATTTCTCCATCTTTTATTTTATTTTTCTTTTAAATTTAAATTGATTCAATAATTATTAGTGGCGACAAGGTCGCTTTAAAATTATATTTAATGGCGACATTTCAAAAGTTGCTACCAAATATTTGGAGTCATAAATTTTATTTTAGCGGGACTTTATAAATTGAGAATTAGTAACAATTATTAGTGGCGACACAAAATAACTTGTTATTGAAACTAAATATTTTGGAGCGATAATATATGTGGTTGCTTAATACATAGTTATTGTAGCAACAAATAGGGTCGCCACTAAATATCGTCACAATAAGTCTTATTTCTTGTAGTGTTAGTTATATTTTTGCCACTTAACTCATGAAAAAAGAAAAGATTTTTCTACATGCTTCTCGACTATGAACAGTGTGCTCCAGTATATGTTGGATTCTAGTCACATTTACTGTACAATAATCCTTTTTATGTTCTTTTTTGTGAAGAAAAGCATTTTATTAATCTCCACATCAGCATTTACATCAGTTCAAGTTATCAAAAGAAAGTAACCTATTATGCTATCTTACTTAGCCCTCTACCTCTACTTAGCTATTCTATGTTGAAAATTTTGGGAGAGCAAGACAACAAATATTACTCAATACTTATAAGTAGAAGAGAAGTGGAGGAAAAATAATTTTCTATTCAACTTTTTGGCTTACACAAAATGGCTAGATTACATTAGCCTAGAATACATGTATCATAATTAATACTTCACATCCTCCAAGTTCATGAATACACCTAACTAGACTTAATCTAGACTTTTCCACCAATTCATATATCTCCTAATACATTAATCTACTTGTTCATGAACTAAATTAAATATGATGTGAACATACTAAATAATATGAACAAGTTTATTTTTCAACATCCCCCCTTAAACTTGATTCACTGCTCCAAGAGTCATCCACAACTTCTGTAGAATATCTGTCTTCAATGGCTTTGTGAAAATGTCTGCCACTTGATCTTGAAATTTCACAAACTCAAGCTTTACCTCTTTCTTCGATATACAGTCTCTAATGAAATGAAATTTAGTATCAATATGTTTGCTCCTTTCATGAAACACCGGGTTCTTGGCCAATGCAATGACTGATTTGTTATCAATATAAATCTTAGTTGCATTTTCTTGTGGTTGGTAGAGTTCTTTCAACAAGCTCCTTAGCCAAATTGCATGACAAACACAAGAAGAAGTTGCTACATATTTTGCTTCACATGTTGACAAAGTCACAATTGGTTGTTTCTTGGAATTCCATGTAAATGCAAAGTTTTCGAAGAAGAAAACAAATCCGGTAGTACTTTTCTGATCATCAACATCACCATCGCAATCACTATCACAATAGCCAACAAGCTTGAAGTCCTTGGAATATGAATAAAAAATTTCATAATCAAGTGTACCTATGATGTACCGGAGTATTCTTTTGGCTGCTTTTAGATGGGAAGTTGTTGGATTTTCCATAAAGCGACCAACAAGTCCAACATCAAAAATAATATCAGGTCTGGTACAAGTTAAATACCTTATTAGGCTTCCAACAAGACTCTTGAAATATGTGGAATTGATATTTTCTCCATCTTCATTCTTAGACAGTTTAATTCCACAATCCACGGGAGAGCTAACACGCTTACAATTCTCGACATCAAATTACGTGAGAATTTTCTTTGCATATTCTCCTTGAGAAATAAATATGTCATCATTCTTCTACTCCACTTTGATGCCAAGATAGTATAACATTAGGTCAATATCCGTCATCTCAAATTCTCTTGCCATTGAATTCTTGAAATCTTCAAATATCTTTGGATTATTACCTGTCAAGATCAAATTATCCATATACAAACAAACAAGTAATATGTCACCACTTTCATTAACTTTTACATAAAGTTCATGCTCATGTGGACACTTTACAAAATCATTGACTTAAAAGTATTTGTCAATTCTACAATTCCAACCTCGTAGAGCTTGTTTCAAGCCATAAAGGGCCTTCTTCAATTTCAACAATTTATCTTCACCTCCTTCAACCTTATAGCCCAAAGGTTGATCAATATATACTTCTTCCTTCGAAATCCTATTCAAGAAAGCCGACTTCATATCCACTTGATGGATTTTTCACTGATTTTGAGCTGCCAAAGAAAAAATCAAGTAAATTGTCTCAAAACGAGCAACTGGTGCAAACACCTCATTATAATCAATACCGACCTTTTGCTTGTAACCCTTTGCTACCAATCTTGCTTTATACCTCTCTATTTCACCTTTGAAGTTTTTCTTTAGCTTGTAAATCCATTTACTCTAATGGTATTTTTTCCTTTTGGAAGTTTTGCCAACTCTCAAGTATCATTCTTCTTGATTGCCTTGATTTCTTCATCCATCGCAACTCTCCATTTTGGATTACCAAAAATATCTTCATAACTTACAGGCTCGCTGTCCACAAATAAATAAAAGTGAGTTAAATCACATGAATTTTCTGTCACTTCTTCAGTTGTGTCATACAAGTCTCGAAGACTTCTAGACTTTTGAGGTACACTGTTTGAACTTGATTCTTCAACTTCTTGAACTTGTGATGGAGGTTTTGTGGGTGGCGTAGTAGGTTGCTCCACCACTTCTTCATCAAGTTCATCAACAATGAATGGACTAAAAGAGTAATCTTGCTCGTTAGATTTCAATTCCCAAGCACTATCTTCATCAACTTCCACATCTCTGCTTATGATAATCTTTCCATTTCTTAGGTTATATAACTTATAACCTTTAGATCTTTGTGCATAACCAACAAAAACATACCTTTCACTTTTTTCATCAATCTTAGATCTTTTCTCATCTAGCACATGTACATAAGCAATGCTTCCAAACACTCGCAAGTAAGCAACTTTTGATTTGAAACCACTTCAAATCTCTTGCGATGTCTTTTCACGAACACTTTTGGTGTGACATCGATTTGATAAATACACTGCACAAGCAACTGCTTTAGTCCAAAATTCCTTAGGCATATTTTTTCTCTTCAACATACTTCTTGCCATGTTGAGAATAGTTCGATTCTTCCTCTTCATCATGCCATTTTGTTGAGGCGATCTTGGAATGGTCAAAAATGACGTATTTCATTTTTGTCACAAAAAGTCTTGAACTCATTTAAAGTGAATTCTCCACCATTATTGGACCGAAGTGAATTTATTTAATAGCCACTTTGCTTCTCCACCATGCTCTTAAAATTCTTGAAGTTTTCAAAAACATTAGATTTTTCCTTCAAAAATACACCCAAGTTTTTTGAGAATAATCATCAACAAAGAGAAGGAAATAATTACTTTTACCAAGTGAGGCTGGCTTGATAGGTCTGTACACATCCATATGAATCAATTCCAAAAGACACCGTGCACTTGTCAATGACTCTTTGGGAAAATATTTTCTTGACTGCTTTCCAAAAAGGCATCCTTCACAAAGTTGATTAGGATTGTTAATGGTTGGAAACCCTTTCACCATGTTTTCTTTTTTCATCAATCTTAGACTATCAAAGTTCAAATGGCCAAATCTCATATGCCAAAGCCAAGATGAATTTTTGAAACATGAAAATAAGCACCTTGGTACATCACTTTGAATATTCAACACAAACATTTTATTTTTAGCCATGGGAACTTTGGCTAATAATCTTCCATTTTCGTCTTTCATTGTCAACATTTTATCTTTCAAATGAATGTCATAAATTTTCTCCAAAAGCTGCCCCAAACTCAAGATATTAATTTTCATCTCTGGTATATACATGACATTGGAGATAAATTGATGACTTCCATCTTTCAAACGAATTAAAATAGTACATTTTCCTTTGATTTGAACTTTTGAAGAGTCTCCAAGAGTGATGTTGCCACCATTAAATTTCTCAATCTCAGCAAATAATTACTTCTTCTCAAAAATATGACTACTTGCGCCAAAATCAAGGTACCATTTATTTTTTTAACTTTTTCTTCCTCTTTACATGCCATAAGTAAAGTGTCATCTTCATCTTCATTTTTTCTCTCCACAAAATTATTTATCTCCTCTAAATTATTTTTGTATTCCCATGAAAAATGACCATACTTATGACAAGTATAACAATCAATATTTGATTTATCATACCTTCCTTGATTTGACCTCCATCATCTACCTCTTCCACGACCTCTTTCTTTGTTGGAGTCTTGACTTATTCGTTTTTGGCTTGAGGTTGACTACCACTTCTTCCTCCTCTACTACAATCTCTTCCACGCCCACAACCTCTTTATTGTGAACCACATCTTTCATCTTTCTCCTTCAAAGAAATTTTTTCTTGCAAATCTTGTTCAACCGACTCTTGTTTCAGTTTTTTCAACTTTTCTTCATGTGCTTGCAAAGAACCTTTGAGGTCTTCTATGGTCATGGTGTCCAAGTGCCTGGACTCTTCAATTGAAATAACAATATAATTAAATTTTGAATCTAGGGATTGTAATATTTTTGCAACGACCCTATCATCCTTCAACACTTCACCATATCTGCTCATTTAATTTATAATTGCCAACACCCTTGAGATATAATCCGAAACTAATTTGGATTCCTTCATTAGCAGTGATTCAAATTTTCCTCTTAAGGTCTAGAGACGAACCTTTTTCACCTTATTCAAACTTTTAAAGGAGGTTTGGAGAATATCCATGCTTGCTTGGAGTTGGTTGCATTTGCAATTTTCTCGAACATCTTTTCATCCAAACCTTGATGGATGAGTGTAAGTGCCTTTTGGTCTTTCTTCTTTGTGCCAATACCATCATCTTCTTCATCGACACCACTCTCCACAATTTTTCATACATCATAGGCTCCTAGCAAAGCCTTCATTCGGATGCACCAACTTCCATAATTTTCTTTAGTGAGCATCGGAACTTGGAATGGAATTCCATTGGAGTTACTCATTTTCTCTCTACATTTTGTTGTCTCTCAAAAACACCTGCTCTAATACCAAATGTTAAAAAATTTGGGAGAGTAAGACAACAAATATTACTCATTACTCAATACGTATAAGTAGAAGAGAAGTGAAGGAAAGATGATTTTCTATTCAACTTTTTGCCTTACATAAAATGGCTAGATTACATGACTATTTTTTGGTAAAGTCATTCATGTACCTAGCCTAGAATATATGTATCATAATTAATACTTCACATCCTCCAAGTTCATGAATACACCTAACTAGACTTAATCTAGACTTTTCCACCAATTCATGTATCTCCTAATACATTAATCTACTAGTTCATGAACTAAATTAAATATGATGTGAACATACTAAATAATGTGAACAAGTTTATTTTTCAACATTCTATTGTGTTAAGAATTTTATTGATCCATTCTATGTTTCATTACTTCTGTATGCTCTTCATGAAGGTCTCCTTGTGCAGTCTACATTCCTGCTTGATTTGTTGTGGTAGTGTTGTTGGTTGCTGTATTTTGCGTTCCTATATTGCAATGTTCCGAATCTTCCATAATTTGTAGATTAATGAAGTTATGGTCCCCAGTACTAAGCCCCTGGTTCCTTTTCCCTGAGTGCTTCTGTCCAACCTTCTCCATATCCCTTTCAGATCCCATCACTAGATTCCAATTACCATCCATTGAAGTATATCTTTCATGTAGGACTGGGAGTATATGCATTCAAAAAACTGAGTATGTGCATTCAAAAACTTATTATTTTCTGACCAACTTATTGCTTGCTTGTCATCGAGTAGTTGGTAGTTTGCATATTTATTCACCTATGTCAAATTTAATCCCTTTGATTATTGGTCTTGAGGAATCAGGTGTTCTTGTGCCAAGAAAAGAGAGATCTTCTAAGACAAAAAAATGATCTTTGTTGGTTTTGACATCCACTATAGCGCAACACCGCAACACCTTCAATTAATTTAGGGACATGTCAGGATTTGACGGATATTAATATTCGTAACTCTCATCAATAAATATCAATAAATTCTAAATTTAATCATTATGTGATATTTATTTAAGCACACACAACCCACTATAAAGTTGTTGGGAAGTTATGGCATAACCTTTTAAACTCATTACACAAATTGTTCGACATATTTAATCTGCATTATAATAATAATATTTATCTAAAATTTTATAGTTATTATAATAAGATACGATGCGGCAAAGGGTCATTAGTCAATATTCTTCCACGAAAAGTTAAATATATATACAAATCAAATACTATTTTATATAATTATATATTATATTTTGAACATCCTTCCCAAAATATAGAGTTGTAGCTCAGCGGCAAGGTGTTCAAGAAGTTGTATGACACTCAAGATAGGAAATCAAAAACTACAATCTTCCAAGAACTGGTGTCACATGTACTAGCCTTTAAATATAGAATAATCAATAAAATACAAGTCTCAATGTCTAGTTCTCAAATAGAACAAATATATAAAATGGAATTTTCAAAGGCCTGCTACAGACATAAGCAACTACCTCACAAGTAATCCTAAAACTTGATCCTATAGGAAGAAAATCTAACAAGGAGGACAGGACACACAACCTATAAAATTGTAGCAAGGGGTGAGCACAAAATAACAGAGTACTCAACAAATGGAACTAACCTAAAGTAAAGCAATAAAGAACACAAGTACTCCTTAACTCCCAACCACATACCACCAAACTACACACCTTTACTTAGAAAAGTCCGATCACAATATAATATACATATCATAGTAATATAGATATACTCATCACATGGCATCATATCTCAATATATACAACTTATACTCAAGTCAAACGATACAATAATTATACAGTCTCATAAGCAATACATTTTACAATACCAAGATAGGAATGATATAAGATGGAGTGAATGTCATGAGATGTAAATAATTTGATGCAAAATTAAATAATCATGATGCAGGTCTGTCCTACGATACACATCCACTGATGGTGTCAGATGGAATCCATGGGGAATATATCTGTCCATGTATCTACCCTAGAGCATGAACCCCATCCCTAGTATCATTAGTGTTACCAACCACAGAGAGTGTGGCCCGTCTCTATAATGAATCAATGTCTCATGTCACGGAGCATATGGCCCGACCACATAATGAATCAATATCTAATGCCATAGAGCATGGCCAAACCACATAATGAATCAGTAGAACTCAGTCAAGAATGCACAACAACATAATATTCACATAGAGTAATAAAGAGTGCATGCAAGAGTCCACATTACAATAAATATATCAATTAAAGCCAAGCATCTCAATATACAAGATATAAAGATCAATTTGTTCCAAGCCTATAACCAAATCTCTAACCTACAAGTGGTACTCAAAAAATTCATTATCAATTTACATGTAATGAGCAACAATTTTAAATAACATCAAAATCTCAATAACTAGCAACTAGCTAGAACTATTTCCCATTAGCTTTTCATCATAAATGAAGCATTAAGAAATTCATGTCATCATGATATAACAATCATTTTTGTGTATATAGAATAGGCAAGATGTACAAATTTCATCATTTATTCACAATTGATCAATCATTTCATTGTCTTCCAACATTTGAGTCATTATTAGCACATTACGTAATACTCACAATATGGCATAATTACAACCCTTTCAATTACCTTTAGTCATCATAACTTAAGTCAATTCATCATTTGAGTTTAGTTAACAATTAGTTTAATAAATTCCAACAACATCTCATCATATGCATTTATCTCAGCATTTCACATAGGAGATTCAATAGATAATTTCCTGGAATATAATTCAAAGTTCAACAATGAGAACATCGTAAACATTTTCACATTATCAACAAAGATATCATAAGTTTATTTCACAAAATCATCTCACAAGTCTAAGTCAACAACAATGGATGATATTATCTCAGGATTCAAGTCATACATGTCATCATTTTCACCTCCTAATTACTCACATCATATACATTAGAATAGTTCAATAATCCCCACATTTCACATTGGAAGGAAATTCTAAGTTCAATAAACTTAAGAAGGGTTACGGTCCACTTAATTAAATCAATAGCAAAATCAATAAAAAATAAGACAATCGACAATTACACAAGTATTCACAATCAAACAATTATTTCACAAGACAAGGATCCACAATATGTACAATTACCCAATCATAAATCTCATTATCAAAGTCTATAATAGTATAATTTTATTTCATGTTACATATCACCCAAACCCAAATACATAGGATAATAAAAGGTTCAATCATACTTAATAAAAGGTTAGAAGTCCACTTGCCTTAATCAAAGTCTCAATCAACTCAAATTCAAGTCTTTTCTGCTTTTACGATACTCCACATCACCATAATCTCGAAGGCCAAACCATACACGAACAAGGAAACTGGATGAATGAATCCAAAAATGGACTCTAAAACACAAAACTACTATAAAAAATTAGATATATGTTTCAAAAGGAGTCAATTGACGCTCATATTGATAGGAATTAGATCTGGGGTAAAATGGTAAAACATTAGGTTATTTTTTGAAAATCTTGAATCTAGAAATTGAGCTCAAAATTATGTTCTACATGAAAATTAAAATTTGTGGTTGAAAATCCCATAAAATTTGAGTAGAAATTGAGGGAGAAATCATCATTTAAAGTTTGAATCAAGTTCTTGAAAACCCATAAAAATGTGAGGGCTAAAACAAAAATTTCAAGTTAAAATCATAATTTAAATACTAAAAATAA
The DNA here is from genome assembly GCA_038996855.1 of Solanum aculeatissimum. Taxonomy (NCBI): domain Eukaryota; kingdom Viridiplantae; phylum Streptophyta; class Magnoliopsida; order Solanales; family Solanaceae; genus Solanum; species Solanum aculeatissimum. The sequence continues at coordinate 43,601 of JBCEWC010000138.1, forward strand.
AAGAATTTGTATTTAGGAAGCTTACCCAAATAGAAATCCACGAAAAAGTTTGCTCAAAATTGAACCTCCATTCTTTTAGAACTCCAAAAATGAAAGAAAATGGTGGAGTAGTCAAAATGGTGAAGAAGGGGTATTTTCAATAAATAAAATAAAAGAAAAAGGGGATGTTGACTGTGTTGACTTGCATTGACCAGCCGTTCACCGGGGTCAACTTGCACCAACACCCTTCAAAATATATTTTTAATCCTCGAAACTCATCTGAAACCCTATAAATATGGACCAAATATTCAACCCTACCAGAAATCACATTTCAAACATGATGGAACCATTAGAATTTTCATTAGAACTTTCGAACATCGAATTCTAACCAAAGTCAAACTATTATCCGAATTCAACTAAAATGCAACTTTGGTTCCAAAATCTCGATTTTAACTCTGAATTTAGTTTTGTCAGTTCTCCTAGACCACATTCTATATTTTGAAGCTAATGGGATCAATGAAATTGCATTTTGACACCCCGAAACTCAAGATGATCTCAAAACTCAAAATTTTCAACTTTAAGACTTTAAGAACTCTTTCTTTAGCAGAACTCCAATTGTTTACAAGGTTTTCAATATTCGACTTTTAAAATCAATAAAAAATGACCCAAGACAACTTTTAGCAAGACCAAAGTTGTAATATCATTAAAAATGCCAGAAATAACCTTTGAGGTCATTACATCATTCACCACTAAAAATTATGTTCATCCTCGAACATAAAGCAAAGGGAGGATCCTCAATAGAAGTAACCAAGAGTCTGAAATACAATCCTTAAAGTCATTAATTACTTCCAAGTAACCTAATTTTTCGAGACCTATACCATCTGGATGTACTATTAAGAATAAGACTTAAGAACCAACATGAGATTTTACCCTCCAAGTGTAAATATCCAGCAAAAAATTAGCCAATGGAAAAAACTTAAACCAACAGCCTCATACCATAGTTTACACATCAGGGTGAACTTCAACCCTCGAGACCACATGGCAACTCAGTCTTTTCCGGTGAAGTCCAGGAGTGATCCTAAGCCAATCATAGCCCAGTTGCTATAGATAAACCATCATAAATCTCATTCAAGTTTCATTATCATAACATAGCCCTCCTCGAACCTAAACTACACAAAATTAACATAAACACAATGCATTGTCGTAAGAGGAAAACTAATTAATCTGGGGCATAGAAAGGTGATAACCAGGAAGGACAACCAGCGAATGATACACCCAAGCTTATAACACCTCCATGAACACTCCTTGAAAGAAGGAATAGTAGTTGAATAAGGTTCTCAACAACTACATAAACACCCAAAGTAATAAAAAACCATGAGTGAAGCCCAATATTAATATCTCCAATGCTTTCCATGAATAAGCATGATAAGATCCACAATCCACATTCATATATCACAAGGGATACTCAACATCAGGCCACAAGTCAATTCATATCAAGAATAATCATATCAACCCAAGTATGATAACCATCCAAAGGCAAGATAGATTTGGTATACCTGATTTACCACTAAAGAATCACTTACCGTGGTAGATACACGCATAAGCACAAACATATGCTCACACAATAAATCAAACTCAGTATAGGAACAATAATCATCTATGACATGCTAGTACAATACTTTTAATAGCAGTATCCAATGCCTCAGCCTTGAGCCTCCTAATAAAGGCAGATAAATGGCCGCCTCTACCACCAGCTGCCTGAGTAGAACCTCTGTCATCCTTCTATACAACTGCATCCCCTATATTCCTACCCGAGGTACGTCCACCTATACCTGGATGCCTCCTTCCATGACCCTTAGTCTGAGAAATCGTATCTCTAGTTGGAGGAGCTTAATCTCTAATCAATGCAACTGAATATAAATGGTGTGTCCCCAAATGTGTCTGGTGAGGTCAATGCCTAACCACATGATCTTGAGAGTCACACCCATAACATGGCCTCGAGTGATAAAAGGACTAAGAAGATGAAGCAAAAAGTTGTAACCTCCCTAGCTCGCAAGCCTCTTCCAAAAACTAGATGATGTCTATCTATCACTATGCGAACCATAAGAGCCCTAGCCACCCTCTGATGCAGACAATGAAGCATGAACTGAGCCTCGATGCTGAAGTGAATCACTTTCCCTACTCATATCCCTGCCCCCTCATGAGGCACCCGAAAACTATCTATATGTACAGACCCTCTTATGGTCCCCAAACACCTCTCTCTATATCAACGTTTTCTCCTTGGCGGCACTAACAACTGACTGAAAGGATGCTCTATCTCTAGATACCCAAAATACTGACTATCTGATAGAGTAGGCTAAGTTTTTCACAAACTGCTAAACTCTCTTTGCCTCGGTTGGAATAATAGCTATTGCATGCTAGGCTAACTGATAAAATGGGCCTCATACTCTAAAATGGTCATAGTTCCCTGTCTCAAACTCTCAAACCTTAGATGACTCTACTCATGGACACTCCAAGGAATAAATTTTTCATAGAAGGTACTAGAAAATGTCTCCCAAGACATCAAAGGAGTCCCAACTGGAAATGATCCCAAATAGGTCCTCCACCTTTCTCTAGCTGGTCCACGGAGCTGGTGGGTAATGTATCACACACCATTGCTCTCTGTCAACCTTACTGTATCAAGTAGCTCCCAGTAAGTAACTAGAGCATCCTCAGTCTTACCACCTTGGAACAGAGGCAGCTTCATCTTTCTAAACATTTCATATCTTCCCTACTCCTTATAACTGAAGGCAACTACTAGTGGAATATCAATAATCGATGTTGCTAGAGGCCGCTCTACCTGAACCTAGGCCTCGGAGGCCTACTACTGATCCGGGGGATAAACCCTAACTAGAGTCTATAAAGTACCAAATGTATTAGTTGGGCTACCTGCCTACCCCAAATTCTTGAGTACACCCAAAACGCTAAAAAATGTAGCAAGAGGCGAGCACCAAAAAACTGGGTACTCAGTAAAAAGAAAAGCAATAAAGAACACAAGTACTCCTTAATTCCTAGCCACATACCACCAAACTACACATCTGCACTCAGAAAAGTCTCAACATAATATAATATACAATTCACAGTAATATAGATATACTCATCACATGACATCATATCTCAATATATACAACTGATACTCAAGTCAAACGATACAATAATTATACAGTCTCATAAGTAATACATTTTATAATGCAAAGACAAGAATAATATGAGATGGAGTGAATGCCATGAGATGTAAATAATATGATGCAATGTTAAATAATTATGGTGTATGTCTTCTCTACAATACAAAGTCGTTGATAGTGTCAATTGGAACCCATAGAGGACATATTTGTCCATGAATCTTCCACAAAGTATGAGGCTTGCCCCCAGTATCACCAGTGTTACTTGCCATGGAGCGTGGGGCTCATCCCTATAATGCATCAATGTCTCATGCCATGGAGCATGTGGCTCAACCCAGTAATGAATCAATATCTCATGCCACAGAGCATGTGGCCCGACCCCATAATGAATTAGTAGAACTTAGTAAAAAATGCACAATAACATAATATTTACATAAGGTAATAAAGAGTGCATGCAAGAGTCCACATTACAATAAATATATAAATTTAAGCCAAGCATCTCAATATAAAATATATAAAGATCAATCAGTTCCAAGCCTATAACAAAATCTCTAACTCACAAGTGGTACTCAAAATGAGAATCAATTTTCAATTTCATCGAAAACTTAATAATATTAGTAACTAGCTGGAACCATTTCCCATCAGCTTTTCATCATAAATAGGGCATTAAGCAGTTCATGTCATCAGGGTATAACAATCACTTTCACGCATATAGAAATAGGCAAGATGTCCATATTGCATCATGTATTAACAATTGATCAATCATTTCATTGTCTTCTAATATTTGAGTCATTATTAGCACATTACGTAATAGACATAATATAACATAGTTCAATCCTTTCAATTACCCCTAGTTATTATAACTTAAGATAATTCATCATTTGGGTTCTTACTTCAATAACAATTAGTTTCATAATTTTCAGCAACATCTCATCATAGACATTTAGCTGAACATTTCACATAAGAGATTCAATAGATAATTCCATGTAATATAATTCAAAGCTCAACAATAAAAACATCATAAACACTTTCACATTATCAACAATGGTATCATAAGCTCATTTCACAAAATTATCTCACAAGTCTAAGTCAATAACAATATACATTATCTTAGGATTCAAGTCATATATGTCACCATTTCTACCTCCCCATTACTGAAATCATATCCTCTAGAATAGTTCAATAATCCCTAAGTTTCACATTAGAAGGAAATGGTAACACCATATGAGACAGTCTACAGCCCGTAGAAGTACCCATGGGTCATCGGTGAATTCATGGAATATACCCAGTGAAAATGGAAAATTGAAAGATATCTGGAGGTGACTTATGTGTTATCAATTAGGTCGTATAAGTAACCACGACCCGTCAATAAGACTTGTAATAAGAGGCTCGGAGAAACTTAAATTTTTTTATGTATGGATCGCTTCTACCAGAGGACTTGTGACCCATAAAAGCATCAATGGGTTGTGCTGCATTTTGTGGATCAGAAGCTACAATTCTAGTAGCTCAACATTTCTAGCACAAGGTTCTATGGACCAAGGTACGGACCGTATGTTGATCCACGACCTATATGATGGATCTTGTAGACGGTTCTGATAGTTTTTAATGAAGGGTATTTTTGACATTTTCAATTCTTCTAAGCCCTAAACTATATCATTTTTGCTACCCAAATTGACTTAACCAATCTAACCTCTATAAGTCTTATTCCTAATTCATTCAAAGCATTTAATTCTCAAACTTTCTCTTAAAGGCTCTTAAAATGTTTCCCTCTAGATCAAGGGTTCCATTTGAAGCTAAAGCTTGAAGGTTTGATTAAGGCTTTACATATCTTCTTTAATTCTAAGAATTCTACTTGAGGTATGTTGGTCTTCATTCATGGATTAGTTTCATCAATGAAGCCCAATCTAAAATCTTCTTTTTACCAATAATTTTATGATGATTTTAAGCCATGATTTCCTATGAATGGATTATGATTTCTCTATGATGATTTTTACTAATTATGTATGAATTATGATGAAGTGCATGATATATATGATTTTTAAGTAAAAGTATGTAATTCATGTTTGCATGGTTAGAGCTTAATGACTTGATGTGGGTTCCTTTATCATCAATCCAATTTGATTTTTATTACATATTTTCTCTATAAATCTTGTCCAATTGCATGATTTTTACTCAATTACTCATGGACCCGCACTTAGTCCTAGTCTCTTATGATAAAACTATGGATTTTTATGACTATATTTCAAGTATGTAAAAGCATGTTTTAATGATGATGATGGTCATAATGGTGAAACTATGATGATGTTACGATAATGTTTATGATGTTAAGGTGAGAATGTTAAGATGTTTTTGATGTACATCTTGAGAGTGGGCTAGTGAGGTATGTGCTAGACCCTGCCAAGATCTATGATGTAGAGGCATGACTTGGACTTAATGGATTGATGTATATTCCCCTATCGGAACTATGACATTCTTACTTTCATGTACTTCCACTTGCTTACATTCTTATGTATGCTTATATTAGATTATAAATGCTTAAGATATGAATACGAGGCTTGGAAGGGATGCCTTCTAGTTTCACATTCGCCATGCATGGCTAGGTCCTAGATTCGAGTCATGATAGAAATGCTAAGTTCAATAAACTTAACAAGGGTTAAGGTCCACTTAATTAAATCAATAGCAAAATAAATAAAAAACCTGATAATTCATAATTTCACAAGTATTCACAATCCCACAATTATTTCACAAGTCAAGGATCCATAACATTTACAATTACCTAATCCTAAAACCCATAATCAAAGCCTATAATAGTATAATTCTATCCCATTTTATGCCACAAATCACCCAAAACCCATATACATAGGATAATACAAGGTTCAATCATACTTAACAAAAGGTTAGAAGTCCACTTGCCTTAATCGAAGTCTCAATCAACTCAAATCCAAAGCTTTTTCCATTCTACAATACTCCAAATCTCTACAATCTTGAAGGTTGAACAGTACAAGAACTAGACAACTGGATGAATGAATCCAAAAATTGACTCTAATACATTAAACCTCTATCAAGAATGAGATATATGTGTCTAAAAGAGTCAATTGATACCTATATTGATAGGAATTCGATCCGGGGGTAAAACGATAAAAAAATAGGTTATTTTTTTAAAAATCTGGAAATTGAGCTCAAAATCAGGTTCTACACAAAACAATAGAATTTGTGGGTGAAAAACTCATAAAATTTGAGTAGAAATTGAGGGAGAAATCATCATTTAAAGTTTGAATCATGTTCTTGAAAACCTAGAAAATTGGAGGGTTAAAACAAAAAATTTCAAGTCAAAATCATAATTTAAATAATGAAAATAAAAAAATTTGTGTTCAGGAAGCTTACCTAAATGGAAATCCACGAAAAATCTTGCTCAAAATTGCACCTCCAAGCTTTTAGAATTTCAAAAATAAAAGAAAATGGTGGAGTAGTCAAAATGGGAAGAAGGAGTATTTTTAGCAAATACTATAAACGAAAAAGGGGTTGTTGAACGCGTTAACCCCCATTGACCGGTCGTTGACCATGATCAACTAGCACTAACACCCTTCAGAATATATTGTTTGACCCCCAAAACTCATGTGGAACACTATAAATATGATCCAAATATACAACCCTATCGGAAATGACATTGCGGACTCAACAGAACCATTAGAATTTGTATTAGAGCTTCCAAACTTTGAATGTTGACACAAGTGAAACTATGATTTGAATTTAACTAAAAATGCAACTTTGGGTCTAAAATGCCTGTTTTAACTCCGAATTTAGTTATGTCAGTTTTCCTAGACCATATTCGCATTTCGGAGCTAATGGGATAATTGAAATTATAGTCCGACACACAAAACTCAAGATGACCTCAAAACTCAAAATTTCAAACTTTTAAGCCTTTAAGAACTCTTTCTTTAGTAAAACTCCAATATTTTACAAGATTTTCAAATTTTTACTTTTAGACTCAACAAAAATTACCCAAGACAACTTTTAGGAAGAGCTAAATGGTAAGTTCATTGAAAAAGCCAAAAATGACCTTCAAGGTCATGATAGAGATACACCTCTCATAGCCTCAGGCTAGTGCAAGCTAGGATTTTGATTTTCTACACTTTTCAACAAGATTTCCATCTACAAATCACATCAGGGTATGTGAATTTTGATTTGCGGAGCCTTCCCTCCACAAAGCTCAATCATCCCTCTTCTCCACTTATTTTCAAGTCATGAATAATTTATGAATTTGCATGAACTCTTTTCATATGATGATATTATGAAGTATTTTATGGTATCCCACTTTTGTATATTATTATGCAATGAAAAGCCATGAGAAATTTATGATTTTAAATGAGGGTTTCATGGTTCCCTAACTAAGCTTTAATTTTTTATGGTATGTTGCTTAATGTTTTCAAATAGTCATAATCTACCTTATTTATGCATGTTACACTTCCATTTTGTAAATTTAAATATTCATGCATGAACCCATCTTATTTTAAAATAAAGTTATATGATGGAGTTTGATGAAAGGTTCTGCCTTATGATAAGTAATTTTATAAAGAGGGATAACAAATATGTTATGGTTCCATGGAAATATTATGAATATATGAAAATTATAAGGCTCTTCTTATGATATGGTTTTAATGAGCTACTCTTGTCATGGAATTTTGTTTATGAGTTTATGCATGTTATATCTATGTTTATGTTTATGTATTCCTTGGGACTAGATTTAGCACGGAGAGGACCTTGATAAACTTCCATTGTCCCTTAACTGTGTGCCACTATAGGATTTATGTATTAGCTAGTTAATCCACAAATAGCTCCATGTTATATTTAATTACTGAAATGGGTATGTTCCCATACAGTTCATGTATGGCACAATCTGAAATCTGAAAGATCTCGTAACGTGAGGTATAATCTACCTTAGAAAGTAGACTACTCCTTTTCTGGTCTAGAGGCAACATCCGGATTCCATGTAGTAGCTTATGGCTTGCATGGTCTTATATGTTAGTTAAAGTCTATTTCACACATATGTAAGTGTCATGGTTTTGGTATTTTGACTTTCGTCCATGCATGATTTAACTAAGGCAGTTACTATTCATGTCATATCGAGTTTATTTCCCTTGTACACAATTAGACATCTTGTATATTATGGCTTATGATTTCCTTGTTGCTTTGCATCAAACATACTTAGTACATTCAAAGTACTAATGCCTACTTTTTGTATACATGATCTAACTATGTAGGGACCGAAACCCCTATCCATCCTCCACCTCGTGGCTTGTTTAGTTCTTAAAGATTCTTGTTGTAGTGGGTTCTAGTTTGAGGGAAATACTCATTATCTATCTAGTTTGTTATGTTGAGACATCCTTATCTTTACTTCTTATTTTGAGAGTGAACCCGGGATATGTCTTGGCCCCCATCCTATTCATGATTAGAGGTATTGTTGGATACTCATGTTGTGTACGTATTATGTGATGTTTACACTATTATGGAGGCATTTCCTTTAGTCGCTATCCCTTGTATGTATTTGTTGAATGTTGATGTCATGTGCTAATCTAAGTCATGATTTCCCCTTGATTGAATTGTTTGATGCTTTATCTAGGCTTCAACAACCAAGGATGTGCTTATATATGCTATGAGGCTTTTTTGGGAGCCCTTTGGTTCCCATTCGCCATGTCTAACCTAGGCCCTACGCTTTGGTCATGAAAAGCTTGGTATCAGAGCGATAGATTGGTAAATGGTTTTCAAAAATCTAACATGGTGCATCGAGTAAAGTATTGTTCATTGTTGTAAAACATGCCACAACTATGAATAGAAGGCTATGAGACGTTAAGGAAATAATTCACTTCTCTCATATTCTATGTCGTGTCATAGAACTATTCGTAAGATTTCCATCTCCAAATGACAGTATCTTTGCATTTTTAGATAATGCTGCCAAGGAGAATCACACCAAGGGACATTATCCAAGATTCAAATCAAGCCCCTCCAGCCCCTCAAGTTCCCCAAGAAGAAAGGGTCACGTATGTCGAATATCAGAATATCGTTGCTTTGTTGGCACAAGTCATGACAACCCAAATGAATCAAGGAGCCCAAGCTCCTCATGCTCCTACTCCTGCCTCAATAGTGAGGGATTTCACAAGGATGAAACCTCAAGAGTTCTATGGCTCAAAGCTGGAGGATGACCCCCAAGAATTTCTTGATGAAGTGTGCAAAGTCTTGGCTATTATAGGGGTAATCTTGGAGGAGAAGGCAGAATTAGTGGCCTACTAACTCAAGGGCCTTTCTCAAATATGGTATAACCAATTAAAAATGGAGAGATAGATAATTAGTCCATTACTTGGGAGGAATTCAAAGTCGCCTTCCTTGATTGCTTTTTCCCCATTGAGCTAAGGGAAGCAAAGATGACAAAGTTCAAGAATTTAAAGAAAGGTTCAATCAGTGAGAGGGAGTATTTACTCCAATTCAAAAACCTTTTCAAGTATGCTCCTCACTTAATTGTCGACCCCCGAACAAGAATGCATAAGTTTGTGTCGGGTATGTTTGACCTGGTTAACAAATAATGTCGCACTACCATGATCATAGAAGATATGGACATATCTCGGCTACATGACATTCACCAAAAACTTGAGGGAGATAATCTTAGAAAGAAGAGGATGGGGGAGTCCAAGAGGGCTCATTTTGAGGGAGGTTTTAAAAGTACCAAAGGTGGTCATTTTCAATAAGGCCAAAAATTCCAAGGTCAAGGGTCTTCAAATGCTCTTAATCAAAGGTTGTTCAATGATAGGGTGCTAAACCCTAGAGTTCAAGGTGGTAATAGTGAGCTAACATTTCCTAGGTGTTCAAAAGGTGGGAAAAACCATTGTTGTAAATGCTTGAGAGATTTAAGTCCATGCTTCTTATTTAGTAAGCTAGTTCACAAACTTGCCAACTATCCAAATGCTTTAATCTAAGGAAGGGATTGCCAACCTCAAGGACAAGGTACCAATAGAAGCCAAGGAGTACAAGGAGGACAATATGGAGGTGCTTTCCATCACAACCGATTCTATTATCTACAAGGGAGATAAGGGGTGGATGAGATCCTCGATGTCTTCACTAGTATGTTAAAGGTTTATGATTGTGATGTGTATGGCTTATTAGATCTAGGTGCCACTTTGTCTTTCATTTCCCCATTCGTTCCTAGTAAGTTTGACATTTCCACCAAAATGTTACATGAGCCCTTAGTTATGTGTACCCCCGTTGGTGAGTCTATTATTGCTAGAAGAGACTATATGGGTTTCTCCATGTCCATTTTGCATAAAGCTTTGTCTTGTGATTTTGTGGAACTTGACATGGTAGATTTTGACATTATTCTCGGAATGGATTGGTTGCATGCATAGCATGCTTCCATTGGTTGTAGACCTTACAAAGTTAGGTTTCAATTTCCTAATGAACCCGTCCTTGAGTGGGAAAGTCATGATACAATGGTTAAGGGTAAGTTCATCTCTTGCCTTAAGGCTCAAAAAATGATTTGTAAGGGTTAGATTTATCATCTTGTAAGTGTTAGGGATGTTGAGTCCAAAGTTCCTTATATTGAGTTAATTCTAGTGGGAAATGAGTTTCGTGATGTCTTTATCGATGAACTCCCTATTGTCCCTTCCGAAAAGGAATTAGACTTTGGTATAAACCTCTTTCTCGATGCTCTACATATCTCTATCCCCCCGAACATATGGACCCGACGAAATTGAAAGAGTTAAACGATCAATTGAAGGACTTATTGGAGAAAGGTTTTATTAGACCTAGCAAGTCACCTTGAGGTACGCTGATATTATTTATGAGGAAGAAGGATGACTTACTTATAATGTGTATTGACTATCGGTAACATAACAAAGTCACCATAAAGAACAAGTATCCCCTACCCTGAATAGATAATTTATTTGATCAATTTCAAGGGTCTAGTTACTTCTGAAAAATTGACCTTCAATCCAGATACCATTGAATAAGAGTGAGGGAGTGTGACATCCCCAAGATGACTTTTTGAACAAGGTATGGGTATTTTGAATTAGTTGTGATGTCCTTTGGCCTAACTAATGCTCCAGTGATATTTATGGATCTTATCAACAGGATTTTTAAATCCTACCTTGGAATGTTCGTTCTAGTATTCATTGATGATATCTTGATTTTTTCTCGGAGTGAAGAAGAGCACATGAAACATTTGAGGGTGGTGTTACAAACGTTAAGGGAAGAAAGTTTATTTGCCAAGTTTGACAGATGTGAATTTTTGATGAAGGAAGTTGCATTCTTGGGGCATGTGGTATTGGGTGAAGGGATCAAAGTGGATTCCTAGGGTATGTGGTGTCGAGTGAAGGTATCAAAGTAGACCAAAGAAGAAGGAAAAGGTGAGAAATTAGACTAGGACCTTGATTCCAATGGATATTAGGAGTTTTTCCGGCTAAGTTAGGTAATACTAGAGATTTGTTGGGGGTTTTCTTCAATTGCTTCCACTTTTACAAAGTTGACACAAAATAAGGTGAAATTCATATAGACCGATGAATGCGAGAAAAATTTCCAATCTTTGAATGATTAGCGTACCTCTGCTCCTATTTTGACTTTATCATATGGGTTAGAAGGGTTTATTGTGATTCTTTAATATTCAGATTAGGGTGTGTATTGATGCAAAGTGACAAGGTCATTGCTTATGCCTTTAGACAACTAAAAGTTCAACACTATTTGTATAGGGTCCATATAGATATTTTCATCGACCACAAGAGTCTACAATAAGTGTTCACCAAAAGAGATCCTAATTTGAGAGGAAAACAAGTGGTTGGAACTCCTCAAAGATTATGACATGAGCGTGCATTAGCATCCGGGCAAAGAAAATATTATAGTCGATGCTTTAAATAAGGTATCCATGGAAAGTGTGGCTCATATCGATGACGAAAAGATGAAATTGGCCAAAGATGTCCATAGATTGGGTAGGTGGGGAGTTAGGTTGGATGAAGCCAAAGATGGAGGTATAACGGTCCTTAATGGTTCCAAGACTTCCTTGGTTGAAGAGGTCAAATCCAAGACAGATCTTGACCCCTCTTTTGTTGAATTGAAGGCATTTGTAAAACAGGGCAAGGTAGAGGTTTTCTCCTAAAGGGGAGATGGTGTCCATAGATATCAAGGCAGGTTTTGTGGGACAAACATTGATGGATTGAGGGACTCGATTTTGAAAGAAGCCCATAATACATTCTATTTCATTCACCCTAGATCTACCAAGATTTATAGGGCTTTGAGAGAGGTGTATTGATGGAGCGGTATGAAAAGAGATATTGCAAAGTTTGTAGCTGAATGTCATAATTGTGAACAAGTCAAAGCCAAATATCAAAGGCAACATGGCCTATCACAAGACATTGAAATCCTCACTTGGATGTGGGAAGAGGTCAAAATAAGTTTTATAGTTGGTTTTCAACGGACCAAGGACCATTTTGATTCCAGATGGGTTGTTGTTGATAGGATGACAAAATTGACTCATTTTCTACAAGTTAAAACAACCTATGTTTTCTAGGATTATGCTATATTGTACATCCATGAGTTGGTGAGATTGCATGAGATTCCATTGTCTGTTATTTCAAACCGCGATGCACAATTTATTTCTCATTTTTTGAAATTCCTCCAAAGAGGCCTTGATACTAAAGTCAAGCTTAATAGATGGTCAATCCAAAAGGAGCACTAAAACCGTTGAAGATAGGCTTAGAGTTTGTGTGTTGGAATTCAAAGGTAGTTGGTATGAGCATCTTCCACTCATTGATTTCACTTATATTAATAGATATTATTCTAGGATCACAATAGCATCTTTTGAAGCCTTGTACAAAAGGCAGTGTGGATCCCCAGTCGGGTGGTTTGAAATAAGAAAAATGGCTATGATAGGTCCAAATTTGATTTTGGAAGCATTGGAGAATGTAAGATTAATAAGGAAGAGATTGACGATGGCCCAAAGTTGGAAAAAGTCCTATGCCGATACTAGGAGGAGAGACCTTTAGTTTAAAGTTGATGATTGGGTGTACATGAAGGTTTATCCAATGAAGGGCGTAGTTCATTTTGGTAGGAAAGGGAATTTAAGCCCTAGGTATGTAGGCCCTTATTGAATCATTAAACGTGTTGGTAAAGTTGCATACGAGTTGGAATTGCCCATGGAAATGAGTATGGTTCACCCCATCTTCAATGTTTCCAAGTTAAGGAAGTATGTTGGAGACCCTAGCTCCATTATTCTCCTAGAAGTGATGAACGTTGAAGAGAATTTGACTTATGGAGAAGTCCCAGTAGAAATTGTAGATAGGAAAGTCAAACGGTTAAGGAACAAGGATGTGGCGTTTGATAAAGTCCTTTGGAGAAATCAACAAGTCAAAAGTGTCACATGGGAAGCAAAAGTGGACATGAAAAAAATGATATATCTTTTTCATTCTAATCAAGCTTAAGGTACCAAGATTTCTCTACTTGAAATCCTCCACTTCTTTGCATATCTTTTTTATGTCATCTATGCATAATAATATGTTTATGAGGTTGCATTATAAATATTGTTTGAAGCATGGCTTTAAAATTTTCATGATGTATATGTTCTATGTTCGTGTATGATGTATATGTCTTATTCTTTAGAGCTTGTGTTTAGCACATTCGAGGATGAATGTACCCAAGGGGGAGATATTGTAAGGCCCCACATGTTAGGAGATAGGAAAGTGTAGGTGAAATGTAATTTTGGGAATTTTACTATGTGTGAGTGGAATTCAAAAGTGGGGTGTACAACCCATGAATAGGAATATAGGTCATACCATGATTTTATGGGTCTAGAGGTGGAATTCCAGTATCCAAACTTTAGGGACCCTCAATGCACGAGGGAGTTTCACAAGCCATGGATGTGATTACAAGTCGTGAACTGAGCTTGTGGACCAGTGGCAAGACTTGGTGAAAGTAATTACTTTCTAAAGTTTGATGCACAAATAATAGGATGGCTTGTTTGTTGGTTGATATGTCGTGAAAAGTATCATAGATGCAGTTCCAGAGAAGATTTCATAATGAGTCAAAAACCAATAGGACATGATCCTCTTTCCACGACCCATGGACTGGACCACAACTCATAATCAAAGTCTCATGGTCTGGTCCGACGGACCTTTAAAAGTGACATTTTTTATTATTCCTAATATCTTATGTTTATGCTATGTTGTTTAAGCCCCAAAATCATCCCTTTCCAACCTTATACAACCCTCACCCACTTCATTTCAACTCATCCTAAATTAATCTCAGTCTAAAACACTCCAAAGTTTCCCTAAGACATTCAATAGAAAGGTCTAAGCTAGGGTTTTTATTTTCTACACTTTCCAACAAGATTTTCATCTCCAAATCACACCAGGGTATGTGAGTTTTTATTTGTGGATCCTTCCCTCCAAAAAGTGCAATCATCTCTATTCTCCCCTTATTTTCAAGTCATGAATAATTTATGAAATTGCATTAACTCTTGACATATGATGATATTATGAAGTATTTTATGATATGACATCTTTGTATACTATTATGCAATAAAACGCCATGAGAAATTTATGATTTTAAATGAGGTTTTCATAGTGCCCTAACTAAGCTTTACTTTGTTATGGTAGGCTGCTTGAATGATTTCAAATAGTCATAATCTACCTTATATATGCATGTTACCCTTCTATTTCGTGAATTTAAATCTTCATGCATGAACTCATCCTATTTTGAAGTAAAGTTACATGATGAAGTTTGATGAAAGGTTATACCTTATGATATGAAATTTTATGATTATTATGAAAGTTGAGGGCTAACAAATATGTTATGGTTGCATGGAAATGTTATGAAAATTATGAGGCACTTCCTATGATGATTGTGGTTTTAATGAGCTACTCTTGTCATGGTATTTAGTTTATGAGCTTATGCATGTTATATCTATGTTTATATTTAGGTATTCCGTGGGACTAAACTTAGCACCGAGAGGACCTTGGTAGACTTTTCTTATCCCTTAACTACGTGCCACCGTAGGATTTATGTATTAACTAGTTGATCCATAAATAGCTCTATGTTATGTTTAATTACCAAAATGGGTATGTTCCCGTAAGGTTCATGTATGGAACTCTCCAAAATGGGTAAGATCCCGGTGTGGAGAAAATATCGGGATTCCATGTGGTAGCTTGTATGATCTTATGTTTCAGTTAAGGTCTATTTCCCACATATGTAAGTGTCATGGTTATGATATTTTGACTTTCCACCATGTATGATTTAACTAAGGCAATTATCATTCATGTCATATCAAAGTTATTTAACCTCATACATGATTATGCATCACATATATTATGGCTTATGGTTTCCTTGTTGCATTGTATCCCGTGTACTTAGAACATTCAAAGTACTAACACATACTTTTTGCCTATATGTTATTACTATGTAGGGGCCAAAGCTCCTATCCATCCTTTACCTCGTGGGTAGTTTGGTTAGTGAAGATTCTTGTTGTGGTGATTCCTCTAGTTCGAGGGAAATACCTATTTTCTATCTATTTTTTATGTTGAGACATTATTATCTTTACTTCTTATTTTGTGGGTGAGTCGGGGACATGTCTTGGTCCCCTTCCTATTCATG
The DNA here is from genome assembly GCA_038996855.1 of Solanum aculeatissimum. Taxonomy (NCBI): domain Eukaryota; kingdom Viridiplantae; phylum Streptophyta; class Magnoliopsida; order Solanales; family Solanaceae; genus Solanum; species Solanum aculeatissimum. The sequence goes on from JBCEWC010000138.1 coordinate 59,365, forward strand.
ATTAGAGGTATAATTGGATACTCATGTTATGTACGCATTTATGTGATGTTTACACTATTATTGAGGCATTTCCTTTAGTCACTGTCCCTTGTATGTTGGATGTTGATGGCAAGTGATGATCTTCCTAAGTCTCGATTTCTCCTTGATTGAATTTCTTGATGCTTGATGTATGTTTTTGCAACCAATGATGTACTTATGTATGCTATGAGGCTTTTTTGGGAACCCTTGGGTTTCTATTTTTCATGTCACACCTAGGCCGTACGCTTGGGTCGTGATGCTGAAGTCAATCAACATATATCATAACACCTCAATAGTTCAATCTCAATAATATACAAGAGTAAAGTCATTTAATATACCACACTTAGTACATTTATCAACTTTAAAGTAAGGAATGGTATGGAATGGAATGCAATGGAATTCAACCATCACAATGCAAATGTCAAGTATTCATGATACATGTATATCCTATGATACACATTCAGTGATATAATTAGGTCGGAACCCATGGGGGCTACACATGAACCATATATCTACTTGAACTATTTTCCTTCAACGTTTACTTTCATATCTAGTTGGAATCATTTCCCTTTAACTTTTCATTTCTTTTCTAGCAAGAACCATTTCCCTTTTTGACTTTTCTTTTTCTTTTCTTTTCTTTCTTTCTAGTCGTAACCATTTCCTTTTAGCTTTTCTTTATCAATGGGACATCAAGCAAGTATATATATCATCACAACACAATGATCACTTTCACAAGTACATGAATATGCAAGATGTCCACTTAAATCATTCATCCAAAAATCGTCAATCATTCTCATTGTTCTTTCAACACTTCTATCATCATAAAAACATTACATAATAATCCCATCATATCATAACTCAAATCTTTCTATAACTTCTTGTCATATAACTTAGGACTATTAATCATTGAGTCCACATTTCACAAGCATTTCAACAATTCCAACAATTACTCAAAAATATGCATGAAGCTCTACACTTCACATAAAGTACTTCAATAGACAAAATCCATGTAACATGAATCAAAGTTCAATAATTATATTTACATGAAAACTTTTGCATTCTCATCAAATGGCATTATAAGCCCAATTCACAATATCAACTCAGAAGTCATTGTTAATAACAAATAGACATGGATTCAAGGATCAATTCATACATGACATCACTTTAACCTCCCCATTACCCAATCATATTCACTAGGACAATTCACTAATCCCAAAATTTTCACATAGAAAGGAAATGCCAAGTTCAATCAAACTCAATAAGATTTAGAATTCACATACAATGATCATAGACATGCTTAGTATCCAATAATAGTTCTCATAATCTCAACTAACCAGAAGTACAACAATCTGTCTAACTATAACAGAGAATCAGTGTAACAATCTGTAAGGGATCCTCAATGATTAATCACTTATACCATCAACTCAGTCAGCTAACATGTAATAGTAAATTAACATGCTAGGTAAACCTGCCCTTAACACATTGTTAGGTGTCTACATAATCATAGTTACTCATAATTATAATCGCGTTTTACATAGACAACCTTTACTCCATTTTAGCTTCCTTATACATGAAATTCCTATGAATCAACCACAAATGGCTCACAGGCCAACCAAATAACTGCCAATAATAGCTAATGTACCTATACTCACACGTAGGGCTAAAAACCTTTTTCCCTTGATGGTCAATCCACCAAGCCCAATAACTACAATAGTCACCAATGTAACAATTAGTCCAGACCCTATATTAATATAAAAGATTACTGACATAATAGCTATAAGTAGTCTCATCATGTCAACAGATACTCACGAATTGAATAGACAATCAACATACCATACATCAGTGTTTTTAATAATCATCAAACCCTTACATATGCAGCAAACACTCAATATACTACCCACTGGTAGACTTTCCTGTACCTTTATCTGTACCCCACCACACATATATCGCTTCCCATTCATAGTCCTCAGCAGTTATTATCATTTAGTTACACATGAAATACAATGGGTAATAGAGATAAAACATACTTAGTTACCATATGTTGGCCTAAACTAGATAACTAGACCTACCATGAATGACAACATATGGTTAATACCCAATCTCCATAATTCAACCTAACACATGTTGCCACAACTAAAAAGGATCTAGTAGTTCTAACATTTAACAAATCAATCATCATCCTGTAGTACTCAACAAATAAACCCCTAGCAGGTAGGTATCCACGGGTTTATCGCAACAATCGTAACAGGTACAAATAAGTCATCAAATCCATACTACAATAGAGGTTTTGGTCAGCCCAACAAGCATAATTAGTCACTCATGATGGCCATCATGGGTCTAGTGCCACTCTCTAAAATATACTCTACCCTAAACTTCAATCAAGGGCTAGTTGACTCTCCTTATAGCACAATCAACCTCCCTCCCTCTGATAAAACTCTAGAAATTTACAAGAATATATCTAAGCCTCATAACTATGGGAATTGTGTCCATAGTAGGCCTCAATTGTCATATCATAAAATAGGGTTAGGTATGCTAAACAATCGATTGGTACAATCTCTGAGCTGACTATAGAACATAATACCAGTCAAGATACAACTATCCAACATCTGCCCACTACTGTGGACATATTTGGTATAGTCAAGGTAACAATTTTGGTGTAATCATCTACCGTAACACAAGTGGAGCTAACAATCCCCACATAAGAGAACATTAAATTCAAGCTGATCTGACAATATCAAACCTACTCGAATGTCAAAACCTCGAAAGATCACCACACTTAACCTGTACATCTGATCTCCCACTTAGGACAATACATAATTCAAGGATACAAAAGGCTCAAAACCCATACTTACATAAACAATAAGGCAACAAACACATATAAGAAGGTGTAACCTAGATCAAATAAACGTGGGGTCAGTTGCAAATGTAAGGTAAGTGTACCTGGGATAACATCGTCTCTAGAGCCATACTAATAGCCTATATGACCTCTACCCATGGCAGAATGAATCAGCTCATCCATGATCTCTCTTTTTGTACAAAGCACTCTCGGGGCCACTGATACAGATCGCCACACTTATAACACCCAAGGGAAGCTCGGGCTCTACTATGTCTATTGTTGTGGCTAATACTGTCTGCCTCTAGGCCCTTGGAGCTCTGGATGACTGAGCAAGGAGATCTGGTCTTGGATATATTGTAAGACTCCACTCAAGAGAAGTATGAAAGTCCAAAAAAGGAGTCCTACAAATTTTCTGAAGTGTCATTGTTACGAAAAGGTTTACGAGTCGTATGGTGGTTCGTGAGTAATTCCAGTAGCTCAATTTTGAGCACCAACTTTGTATGAGAGTTTTTATGGTTCGTATACTAATTTCATGAGTCATACATATTGCTCATAGGATGAGGTTCAAACTTGGTAAAATTAGGGTTCTTCAGGAATTTGATCTACGACTTATCAGACGACCCATAGAATATTCTGTGAGTCGTAGGTCATGTCGTGGATTTGTGGATGAAGGAATCGCCTCTAAAAGTTAAAAAATAGCATTAGATGAAACCCTTCAATGACCCATAGAATGGACCATAGCCCGTGAATGGGGTCTAGTGGTCTTGTCTGGCTAGATTTTTAAAAGGTGCAAATTCGATATTTCTTATCATTTAAAGCCTAATATACGACATTTTACCCCTCAAAGGACCCCTCATCAGCATAAGCAAACCTAATTTATTTATTTCCTTTCCATTCCAAAAATATCTTAAGTCTCAAAACTCTCTCAAGTCTTCATCAAGAGCTCAAGCAAGAAGATCAAATTAGGGTTTCAACTTTTTCATCAACAAACCAAAATTTTCTCCATTAAATCACTAAGGTATGCGAGTTTGATTGTAGGAACCTTCCTTCCTACAAGTCCAACCATCTTCTTCTCACACAACATGAAAGCATGTTATGAACTCTTGCATATGATGTTATTATTATGCGCTCTATGATGGTCTATTTTATGCATGATATACATGGAACAAGTTTGGATTTTTCAAGTATTGATTGTTAAGCATGAATACCTATTGAAGGCATATTTCATGAGTTAATTTATATCTATTTAAACTATGCATGAAGTAGACTATGAAAGATTATGAATGTGAGGTGGATTTCATGATACCTAAATTGTGGCTTTCTACTACAAGGTTGGTGAGTTGATTTGAATATCTTCCAAATGAATTTATTTTACATTCTTGATGACTCATGCTCTTGAATTGCATGATTTTAAGTACATGTGCATCTACCCACCATGTTTGACTAAATTATCATGACAAAGATTCTTATGTTGATGAAATATTATTGCATAAATTGCAAGACAAGCATGATATGATAAATTATAGGCTCCTAAGCATGCATTGAACTAATGAAGGGTTTCTATGATTTGTAAGTAAGATGTTGAACCCTTTTGTTATATTTCACCCTCTTGTGAATCAATGTTGTCTACATGAAGGGGTCAAGTATGGTAAGTGTTTTACCCTCATGTATGAACCAATTCTCACTAGAAGGGTTCAAGTATATGCAAGGCCTACCCTTATGTGTAAAGTTCTTCCCACTAGAAAGGGTCAAGTTTGTGGATGTTTTTACCCTCTAGTATAAGGTATATACTCATTTGTAGGGGTCAAGTACATGAATGAGCTACTTTATCATGTTTCTATGTTTCTATATATCATTTAAGTTATGGTTAAATTATGGCCATATCAAGTATTCCATGGGACTAGACTTAGCACCGAAAGAGACTTAAGGTGGGGGCTCGACCCAAGGGGTCCTTATGTAAAGTCTTGGTCTCTTAACTATGTGCCACCATAGGTTCATGTTATTTTCCATAATTAGGCTTTTACTAGTGGATCCAACTAGGTCAAGCTACCCACTATGTGGGGTCAAGTTTTGTTTACCTTGGCAAGTAGACCATCCCTTTTTCGATGCGGAGTTAAGCATCAAAATTCTAAGTAGTAGCTCACTTGGTCATATATTTCGGTTAAGGTCTCCTCCCATATATGTATGCTATGTTATACAAGTTTGATTATCTCCGTGCATGTTCAAGTAAAGCAATTATATTACATGTTATATTGAGATTATGTCTATTGATCATGATTATGCATCTCGATTATCATGGCTTACTTTCTTTGCTTGTATTGCACCCCGAATACTTAGGATATTCCAAGTACTAATGCATACTTTTTGTCTACATAATTTAACCATGTAGGGACCAAAGCTCCTATCCACCCTCCTCCTTCACGTGGCTAGATAGATTATTTGAAGGCTACTATTGGTGAGTCCTTCACTCTAGGAACAATGTCCTCTTTACTTTCATGTATTAATTAGGACTTGTATATTTTGAATACTTATCTTTGAGGGTGAGTCCGCGAGATGTCTTAGCCCCTGTTCTATTCGTATTAGAGGTGTCGATGGATATAGAAATGTATGTATTAGGCTTGGCTCCCATTATGTTACATGATTATGAAAGACTTCCCTTAGTCCGTACTCCCTTCTATGTGATGATATTTGTTGATGAGATGATGGAAGTATCAAGTGCTGGTAACATCCTCATAGCGTGAGTCATACTTACCCGTCCTTTAGACCTTATTTGTTATGTGATTCATGCAAATCCTCTCTCCTAAAATATCCCCATAGTTTGAGTCCAAAGTCTCTTTTCCCTTAAAATTATTTGTTACTTGTGTAATTGTTTAATTATGATTCCGCACCCAAGGATGTGCAAATGATATATTAAGAGGCTTGTTTGGGATGCCTTTGGGTTTCTCATTTTTTGTGTCACATCTAGGCCCTAGGCTTGGGTCATGACAAATCTTGGTATCAGAGCACTAGGTTTGTAATTGATCCTCGAAAATCCAACACACCATGTTAAGTAGAGTCTTGTTCATGGTTATGAAGCATACCACAACTATGGATAGGAGGCTATGCGACGTTTTAGGAAATGATTCACTTCTTTATACTCTATGTCATGCTATAGATTTGAACTAAGGTCCCCTTTTTCCTAATAGATGGTCTTTTTCTCTTTTAGATCATGCCGCAAAGGTGAATGCCACAAAGATCTCTTACACCTAAGGGTGATCCAGCCCTTCCAATTCCTCAAGCTCTCCAAGAATAAGAAAGGGTCACTCACACTGAGTACCGGAATATCATTGCTATGTTTGCACAAGCTGTGACAAACTAATTGAACCAAGAAGTCCAAGCTCCTCATGCTCCCACCCCAGCTTCAAGAGTTAGGTATTTTACAAGGATGAACCCTCCGGAGTTCTATGGCTCCAAAATAGAAGAGGTCCCTAAGAATTCATTGATGAGATGTATAAATTGTTTGCAGTTATGGGGGTGAGTTTCGAAGATAAGGTGGAACTCACAGACTATTAACTTAAGGGCCTTGCACAAATATAGTTTACTCAATGGAAGGAAGAGAGGGAGGAAAATGATCCCATTCCATGGGAGGAATTCAAGCTCGCCTTCTTCAAACATTTCTTCACAATAGAATTGAGAGAGGCAAAGATGATGGTGTTTATGAATCTCAAACAAGGCTTCATGGGTATGAGGGAGTATTTTTTTAAGTTCAACAAGCTCTCAAAATATTTTCCTTATTTGGATACCGACTCAAGGGCAAGGATGAATAAATTTATGTTAAGGGTATCCGATTTAGTGAATGAAGAATGTCACACCACTATGCTTGTGGGTGATACAGACTTGTATCTACTCATGACATATGTCGAACAACTTGAAGGGGAGAAACTTAGAAAAACGAAAGAGTGGGAAGTCCAAGAGGGCTCAGCATGATGGTGGCTTTCAAGGTGCTAAAGGTGGTCGCTTCCAACAAGGCAACAAATTCCAAGGTCAAGGGTCTTTCAATTCCCAAAATCAAAAATTTCTAATGATCGGGTTCCTAACACTAAGGCTTTCGGTGGCAATGGTAGAATGACTTTTCCAAGGTGCCAAAAATTTAAAAGAAATCATAGTGGCAAATGCTTGAGGGATTCAAATGCTTGCTATGGGTGTAGCAAGGTAGGACACAAGATTGTTGATTGTCCTTACGCTTAAAATAAGGGTACAGATGGTCATCCTCAAGGGCAAGGTGCTCATGTTGATAAAAGAGCACAACGATACCAACAAGGAGGTGCTCCACATCACAATAAGTTTTATGCTCTTCAAGGGAGACAAGGAGTGTATGAGGTGCCCCATGTTGTTACTGGTATGCTAAAGTTTTTTTATTATGATGTGTATGCTTTATTGGATCTAGGAACCACACTTTCTTTCATTACTCCTTTTGTTGCTAATAAGTTTCATGTGTGTCCCAAAATGTTATGTGAACCCTTTGAGGTGTTTACCCCCGTTAATGAGTCCATTATTGCTAGAAGAGTCTATAGGGGTTATCCTGTGCCTACATTGCATAAAGTCTTGCCTTGTGATTTTGTTGAACTTTTCACGGTAGATTTTGACATCATTCTTGGGATGGATTGGTTACATGCATACTATGCTTCCATTGATTGTAGAACTCGTAAGGTTAAGTTCCAATTTCCTAATGAGCCCGTCTTTGAGTGGGAAGGTCATAATTTGGTGGTTAAGGATAGGTTCATTTATTGTCTTAAGGCTCAAAAATTGATTTCCAAGGTTTGCATATATCATATTGTAAGGGTTAGGGATGTTGAGTCTAAATCCCCTCCCATTGAGTCGGTCTAGAAAGTATATAAGTTCTTTGATGTCTTTCCCGATGAGCTTCCCGATATTCCTCCTGAAAGGGAAATAAATTTTGGTATAGACCTCCTTCCCGATACACAACCCATTTCCATTCCCCCTTACCATATGGCCTTAGCAGAGTTAAAGGAGTTAAAGGACCAATTGAAAGATTTATTAGAGAAGGGTTTCATAAGGCTTAGTAAGTCACCTTGGGGTGTACATGACTCCCTTAGAATATGCATCGACTACCGACAACTCAACAAGGTCATCATTAAGAACGAGTATCCTTTGCCAAGGATAGATGACCGATTTGACTAATTACAAGGGGCTAGTCATTTTTCTAAGATTGATCTCTGGTCTTGATTCCATCAATTGAGGTTGAGGGAGTGTGATGTTCCCAAAATGGCTTTTTGGACTAAATATGGTCACTTTGAATTTATTTTGATGTCATTTGGCTTAACTAATGCATCGGTGCTATTTCTGGATGTTATGAATAAGGTCTTTAAACCCTACCTTAAAATATTTGTAGTGGTCTTCATAGATGACATTTTGATATATTCTCGAAGTGAGGGAGATCATGTGAATCATTTGAGGGTGGTGTCACAAAATTTGAGGGATGAGAGATTGTTTGCCAAATTTGATAAATATGAATTTTTATTGAAAGAAGTGGCATTTCTAGGGAATGTAATATTGGGTGATGGAATTAAAGTGGACCCTAAGAAGATGGAAGTGATAAGACATTGGCCTAGACCCTTGACTCCAACGGATATTAGGAGTTTCTTGGGCTTAGTGGGATGGTTTTTCTTCAATTTCTTCCCCTCTGACAAAATTGACACAAAAGAAGGCAAAATTTATTTGGAACGATGAATGTGGAAAGAGTTTCTAAATTTGAAGGAAAAGCTTACCTCCGCTCCTATCTTGGCATTACCGAAAGGGTTAGAAGGGTTTGTGGTTTATTGTGATACTTCAAGGGTTGGTTTGAAATGTGTATTAATGCAAAGCAGCAAAGTCATAACCAATACTTCTAGGCAACTAAAGGTGCATGAGTGTAGTTACCCCACCCATGATCTTGAATTAGCGATCATGGTATTTGCTTTGAAAATATGGCATCATTATTTATATGGGGTACATGTGGATGTGTTCACTGACCACAAGAGTCTCCAATATGTGTTCACATAAAAGAATCTTAATTTGAGGAAAATAAGGTGGATAGAACTCCTCAAGGATTACGATATGAGTATGCATTACCATCCCGATAAGGTAAATGTGTTGGCCAATGGCCTATGTAAAGTGCCCATGAGGAGTATAGCTCAGTTGATGATGGCAAGAAGGAATTGGCTAAAGAAGTTCACCGATTAGCTAGGTTGGAAATTAGGTTGAATGAAGTTGAAAATGGGGGTGTGGTGGTTGTTGACGGGTCTAAGTCTTCTTTAATTAAAGAGCTCAAGTCCAAACAAGACCTTGATCCTACTTTGTTAGAATTGAAAGCTTTGGTGAAGGACGGTAAGGTGGAGGTTTTCTCCCAAGGGGGAGATGGTGCCCTTAGATACCAAGGTGGTGCCTAATGTTGAGAAATTAAGGAGAGTGATTTTGAAAGAGGCACATAACTCATCCTACTCTATTCATATTGTATCTACAAAGATGTATAGAGACTTGAGGGAAGTGTATTGGAGGGGTGGTATGAAAAGAGATATTACCAAGTTTGTAGTTGGTTGTCATAATTGCCAACAAGTCAAAGTTGAACATCAAAGGTTGGGTGACCTATCCCAATACATAGAGATTCCCACATGGAAGTGGAAATAAATCAACATGAATTTTATGATTGGTTTGCCAAAGACTAGAAAACACTTCAATTCTATTTGGGTTATTATTGATAGAATGACAAAATTGGCTTACTTTTTACCGGTTAAGACAACTTATGGTACAAAAGATTATGCCAAGCTATATATTAATGAGTTGGTCAGATTTCATAGGGTACCATTGTCTATTATTTCAGATCATGGTGCCCAATTTACTTCCAATTTTTGGAAATACTTTCAAAAGAGTCTTGGTACCAAAGTCAAGCTTAGCACAACCTTTCATTCTCAAATGGATGGTCAAGTCGAAAGGACAATTCAAACTATTGAGGATATGCTTAGGTCTTATGTTTTGGAGTTTAAGGGTAGTTGGGATGAGCATGCTTGACTTATCGAGTTCGCTTACAACAATATCTACCACTCTAGCATCAAAATGACTCCCTTTGAGGCTCTTTATGGTAGATGTTGTCGATTCCTAACTGGGTTGTTTGATATGGGAGAGATTGCCTTATTAGGTTCGGATTTGGTTATGGAAGCTTTGGAGAAGGTGAGATTAATTAGAGAGAGATTGAAAATGGCTCAAAGTAGGCAAAAGTCCTACTCCGATGTGAGAAGGAGAGAACTTGAGTTTAATATTGATGATTGGATTTATTTGAAGGTCTCACCCATGATGGGTGTGGTCTGGTTAGGTAAGAAGGGAAAATTGAACCCAAGGTTTGTAGGGCCTTATAGGATTTTGAGAAGGATTGGTAAGGTTGCCTATGAATTGGAGTTGCCTATACATATGAGTATGGTTCATCTGATCTTCCATGTATCCATGTTGATGAAGTGTGTAGGTGACAAAGTTCTATAATACCTTTACATGTTGTGGTGTGGTAGAAGATAACTTGAATTTTGAGGATGTTCTGGTGGAAATATTAGATAGGCAAGTGAAGAGGTTAAGAAATAAATATATTGCACCCGTTAAGGTTCTTTGGAGGAACCAATAAGTAAAACGTTCCACTTGGGAAGCCAAAGCTGAAATGAAAATGTGATATCCCTATCTCTTCCATTCTAATCAAGCTTGAGGTACTATAATCTCTCCTATTCTACTGCCTTATTTCATTACATGTCATTCTCATGTTATTTATGCATGGTTATGTGATTTTGAGGTTGTATTGCAAATACAATTTAAGACATGGTTTAAAAATTTTAATGATGCATGTGTTGCATTGTTACATGTGGTGCATTTGGAATATGGTCCATGTATTCCGTTCTTGAGAGCTTGCCTTAGCATATTTAGGGACGAAGTTTTCCAAGGGGGAGATATTGTAAGACCCCACTCAAGAGAAGTATGAAAGTCCAAGAAAAGAGTCTTGAAAATTTTCTGAAATGCCATTGTTACCAAGGGGATTACGAGTTGAAAGTCGAACTACAAGTCGTATGGTGGTTCGTGAGCAATTCCAATAGCTTAATCTTGAAGACCAACTTTGTATGAGAGTTTTTATGGGTCATATACTAATTTCACGAATCGTAAATGTTGTTCATAGGATGAAGGTCAGACTTGGTGAAATTGGAGTTCTTCAGGAATTTGATCTATGACTTATCTGATGACCCACAGGAACTTCTACGAGTCGTAGGTCATGTCATAGATTTATGGATCAGGAAATAGTTTTTGAAAGTTCAAAAGTGGCATTAGATGAAACTCTTTCTATGACCCATAGAATGGACCAGAGCACTTGAACCGAGTCTCGTGGTCATGTCCGACCAAATTTTTAAAAAGGGCAAATTCAACATTTCTTATCATTTGAAGCCTAAACTATGTCATTTTACCCCTCAAAGGACCCTTTATCAGCATAATCAACCCTAATCTATTCATTCCCTTTCCATTCTAAAAATATCCTAAGTCTCAAAACTCTCTTAAGCCTTCTTCAAGAGCTCGAGCAAGAAGACCAAATTAGGGTTTCAACTTCTTCATCACCAAATCAAAATTTTCTCTATTAAATCACTAAGGTATGTGGTTTGACTGTGGGGACCTTCTTTCCCACAAGTCCAACTATCTTCTTCTCCAACTACATAAAAGCATGTTATGAACTCTTGCATATGATGTTATTACTGTGCACTCTATGATGGTGTATTTTATGCATGATATACATGGATCAAGTTTAGATTCTTCAAGTATTGATTGTTAAGCATGAATACCTATTGAAGCCATATTTCATGAGTTGATTTATATATATTGAAACTATGTATTATGTAAACTATGAATGATTGTTAATATGAGGTGGATTTCATGATACCTAAATTACGGCTTTCTACTACAAGGTTGGTGAGTTGATTTGAATATCTTCCAAATGAATTAATTTTACATTCTCAATGACGCATACTCTTGAATTGCATGATTTTAAGTACATGTGTATATACCCACCATGTTTGACTAAATTATCATGACAAAAATTCTTATGTTGATGAAACATTATTGCATGAATTGCAAGACAAACATGATATAATACATTATGGGCTCCTAAGCATGCATTGAACTCATGAAGGGTTTCTATGATTCGTAAGTAAGATGTTAAGTCCTTATGTTATATTCCACCCTCCTGTCAATCAATGTTGTCTACATGAAGGGGTCAAGCATGATATCTGTTTTACCGTCATGTATGAACTAATGCTCACTAGAACAGGTAAAGTATATTGCAAGTCCTATCCTCGTGTGTAAAGCTATGCCCACTAGAAGGGGTCAAGTTTATGGATGTTTTTACCCTCTAGTATAAGGTATACACTCACTTGTAGGGGTCAAGTATATGAATGAGCTACTCTTATCATGTTGCTATGTTACTACATATCATTCAAGTTATGGTTAAATTATGATCATGTCAAGTATTCCGTGGGACTAGACTTAGCACCGAAAGAGACTTAAGGTGGGGGCTCAACCTAAGGGGTCCTTATATAAAGTCTTGGTCTTTTAACTATGTGCCACCATTGATTCATGTTATTTTTCCTAAATGGATTTTTACTAGTGGATACAACTAGGTCAAGCTACCCACTATTTGGGGTCAAGTTTGGTTTACCTTGGCAAGTAGACCACACCTTTTTCGGTGAGGAGTTAAGCATCAAAATTCCAAGTAGTAACTCTCTTGGTCTTATATGTCGGTTAAGGTCTCCTCCACATATGCATGTTATGTTATGAAAGTTTGATTATCTCCATGCATTTTCATGTAAAGCAATTATATTACATGTTATATTGAACTTATGTCTATTGATCATGATCATGCTTCTCGATTATCATGGTTTACTTTCTTTGCTTGCATTGCACCCTTCATACTTAGTACATTCCAAGTACTAACACATACTTTTACCTACATGATCTAACCATGTAGGGACCAGTGCTCATCCACCCTCCTTCTCTACGTGGCTAGCTGGAATATTTGAAGACTACTATTAGTGAGTCCTCTACTCCCGGGACAATATCCACTTTACTTTCATGCCTTAATTAAGACTTGTATATTTTGGATACTTATCTTTGTAGGTAAGCCCGAGAGATTTCTTGACTCCCATTCCATTCATATTAGAGGTGTCGTTGTATATGGAAATGTATGTATTGGGCTTGGCTCCCATTATGTTTATGTGGTTATGGAAGACATCCCTTAGTCCCTACTCCCTTCTATGTTATGATATTTATTGATGAGATGATGGAAGACCCAAGTCTCGATAATATCCCCATAGTGTGAGTGATACTTACACACCCCTTAGACCTTATTTGTTATGTTATTCATGCAAATTCTCTCTCCTAAAACATCTCCATAGCTTGAGTCCAAAGTCTTGCTTCCCTTAGAATTATTTATTTCTTGTTTAATTAGTTTAATTATGCTTCCACAATCAAGGAGGTGAAAATGATATGTTAAGAGGCTTGTTTGTGTTGCCTTTGGATTTCTCATTCGTCGTGTCATGTCTAGGCCCAAGGCTTGGGTCATGACATATCTATTGAGAGCTACCAAAATACTCCATGGAATCGTACTGAATCTAACTGTAGCTGCAGTCATAATGGGCTCGCCTGTTGTTGCCCTCACGGGCTTCACAAAGAATCTGTTCAATTGTACAAGCATGATCCATAATATCTAGATAAGATCGACCCGAGGTCACCAATGCATATGTGTCAACCCTCAACAGGAGTCTCAGGCCTTGTACAAAATAGCGGACCCATTCCTCCTCTATCAGTAAAATAGTTGTGGCGTGCCTAGAGAGCTTCTAGAACTGCAGCTCATACTCAGTCACTGTTATCGTCCCCTGCTCCAGACTAATAAATTGATAATGAAGTCTTTCCTTAAGGCTCTTAGGAACAAATCTAGTCATGAATGCCTGAGAGAACTCTACCCATAACACCAGTGGTGCATCGGCAGACCTAGTATCCCTAAAAGTTTTCCATCACTGTCTGGCCGGCCCATCCAATAGATAGGTTGTAAACTGTGCGCCTCGGGACTCCAACAATCTTAATGCCTGCAATCTCTCCATACAAGTTGTCAATACTCATGGGTATCCTCTCTAACCGGCCCTGAATACCACGGTGGAGTCAATCTCAGAAAGTACCTAAGCAATTGTTGATCCTTTAAAGGTGTATCTCCCTCTCACTGTGCAATCAAAGACTCTACGATGGCTAGCTCTACCGAGGCCTATGCTGGAGGAACTGGGGCAAGTGTTGGGCTCTGCTGAATATCTCTAAGTGCTATAAATAATTGCCTAATAACTACATGTACCTAAGGTGTAGTCACAAAAGTGACTGGGGGTGGCAGCGAAACTGGTGCCTCCAGTTGTGAGGGAGTTGGGGCATCCTATCTCTGCCCAATAGGCTCTAGGGGATGCTCCCTATCTGGGACTGGCGGCACAACCCTACCTCTACTTGGAGTCCAACCTCTATGCAATATATCTGCAAAGGAACGAACCTTTCAGATTGTAGGAAATCAAAGGACCTTTGACAGTATCACATGAAAGGAATCAATGACACAAGGAGTTTTCTAAACGTCTATAGCCTCTTACAGATAAGTCACAAACATCTCTACACCCCATTCGCAGGAATCTACTAGATGGTAGCTCTGTATAAGCGAGGCTAGTGAACCTAAAGCTCTTATACCACCTTGTCATGACTTGACCTTTCACTTCATGATGGCGCCTGTAAGATCCCACCTATAGGAAAGCCAGCCCAACCCATAGTACCTGTCCTGAATCACTAAACATGGCAATACTAGCAAATTATTAGTAACACAACCACCACCTACCCAAAACCTAGAAGTCATCTACACAAAGCTACTATTGACCCACACACACAATCATATATATACATAATGATATTAATATACATAGCTAGGAAAAGCTCCTACATATACTAGCCAACTACAAAGTAAAAGGCCAATGTCTGAATATGATAGATGACCGTCAAAATAGAAGGAGATTGCAAATGTCTAGAGTTGTTGATGTTTACTAAAGTCTCCTAAATCGTCCACAAGCTTCTAAAACAAAAACTGCGGCTAGTTCTTAGATTTTCACCATGAGAAGATGCAGAAATATAGGGGTGAGTACCGATAACAGACACCCATTAGGCATCATCAGTCGGTTGAGTGAAATACAATAAGTATCGTAAAAAACAATGTAATGAAATACTATAGTACTAGCTATCAAAACCCAAGTCAAGCGATACACATATTGTGAAGTCATCGAACCCCAATTGAATAAACCCAAGCATTGTGCATGATATCGACTAACAAACCCTGAAGATCAAGTGTTAACTTTGTTTGTGGCGTCTGAAGACCCTATTAAGCAGAACTAGAAAAATCAACTAGGTAGTAACAAGACAGACCAATGAGTAAGACTAACAATGTACTACGAAACCAACCATCAAAACCTAAGCAGAACAGTATAAAAATTGTCACACGATCAAGGTAGGGTGTTGTATGTGGGTGTAAGACCCTAGATCTATGCATATACACCGACTAAGCCCCTATAAGCCTAGAAGGTACAACTACGCACAACTATGGGGTGTATAGGTATAGGGATAAAAGGCTCAATAACTGATAGCAAAACCCTCAACCACCAAACAGAATCTGAACCACTACCCAACTCTGATGGAAGGAGAGAACACAAAACCCAAATTAGAACCACGAATGTGACTAAATAAGTACCTTGGTCTGGACAAGGCCCTCAGACCATGCCTGGACTAGACCTCAGAAAACCACTTGGACTAGACATCAGGGCAGACAATACCCTAGACTGAACATCAGAGCATATATTAACCCATGCTAGACATAGGAGCATGAGGAACTCAAATGATACCTTGCATTGGACATCAGGGAGTGATGAACTCAAATGATACCCTGGACTGGACATCAGGGCGTGCAGTATCTCAGGGTGGACATCGAGACGTGACAGCAGACTGTGCCCTTAGCACATAGTTAGGATTACAACATACAACCAACTCCCAAAAGATAACATGTTTCCTGGTATTTGACAACCCAACAGACATATAACCAACCAGGTAGATGTACGTATTAATAGAAGTAGTATATGATTGTGTCTAGTTGTCAATAGATTCATCCTAGCGTAAGACACTATAGGTTTCTAGAACAACCATAGACAATCCAATTGATAAGTGCAAATGACATGTTGAACAACAGTAGACAACCTAACTGCCCCCCCCCCCTCCCCGATTGTAGCACATATCTCCTAGGTAGAACCATAACCCAAATTTCAGGTAACTCGGTACAATGATCAACATTCCCACGGATAAGTATAGCCAGAAATCTAAACAATAATATATTAGCCAACTAACAATTGTGACAAATCCCCAGGATAGAATAAGAAGAGTCTCAACTGATAAATGCAAAAAATACTCCAACCAACAAGAGACAACCAAACTAAAACTATTGGTATAACATTCAACTCACAATCAGGATCACAATTCACTCACTAGAGAACTAGGAATACGATACATCGATTAAATCATAACAACAAAATCATGACCACAGAATCACAAGGCGTAGCCTGGAGTATAACTGACACCCATCCTCTCAAATATTACATAACATCTGTACTAGACCACCCACATAGGTAAACAAGTATCAAAGTAGACATATGTATCAATCTCAGGGCATAAGTTTCCCTAATAGGGTTATTACCATTTCTAGCCCACCACAGGTTTAGTAGTATCGTATCTTATATCAATAGTCACAAGGCCCAATAAGAAGCACTCTCATAGTATTTTCTAGAATATAACATGTTTCCCCTAGTTACTAACAAGTATAAAAAGTGTACAATGATTAACAGCGGTATACAGAAACATATATGTCATATAGCAATATAGAATCATGTCTAACCAAGGGAAATTAAACCATAATCTAGGCAACCATAAGTACTCAGAACGATTACAGATAGTCACATCCATATAATAGGTATTCAGAAAAACAGGGCTATCAAAATCATAGATATACACCAGAACCAGTCTACAACGCCATCATATCTTAGTAGCATCAGGCTACTCACACATAAAAAAAAGAGTCAAACTCAGTATACATATCTTTTGCACTACATCAGCCCATACCCAACCTTTACCAGGCCCTCCCATAGTCAATAATGCTAGAACTCAGCTAAAACCGTAGCTACAACTAATAAAGTCCTCAATACAACAATTTTCATCCCACATCATCATACATAGAACATATTTAGTACAACCAACCATAAACAACTCATACCCAGAAAAATTAATTCATATACAGCTCAATCACACATTTCAGCTCAAACATACATACGTTTTAGCTCAGTTTAAGGGTTAAATAAGTCTGGCCTACCTGGAAGGCAGTTCCTTACACTCTGGCTTAGTCCACTCGAGAATTTCCTTCTTGATAACCTTAACATGCATCTTAGCTATCAAAACATGAATCACATGGTTAACACAGTCAATTCTATTGTAAAATCTTAAAAAAATAGGTGAAATTACATTAATTGCGCCAAAATGGGGAAAAATAGGGCTCACAACCAAAATTCCAACTAAACCCCTGTAAAACAATCCCCTTGTCACCTTGAGTCTATAGCCAGAAATTGAGCCCAAAATGGATCTTAGAAAATCGAGAAACGACTCAAAAATAAAGTTATAATCTTTACCGAGAAATATTTCTTACAAAACACACTACTAAAAAAACTGTTAAAAGCGGCCTGAAAAAGAGACCTCATGAGGTCTCTTTTATAAAAAAAGAGACTTCAA
>JBCEWC010000139.1:0-77102 GCA_038996855.1 Solanum aculeatissimum
AAACTAACTGATAGTTTATAAATGTGTGTTATGTATCAGCGAAATAGCGAAAAAAGGGAATTTAGTAATTTTTTAAAATGGTAGGGAATAATTGTAATTAAGTTTTCAAATGTTGTGTATTTCTGTAATTTCTCCATAAATTATTCATGTATAAAATAAATATGATGTTTAGTTAATAAATTTGAAATCCACATAACTAATAAATATATAAGTTATGCGGGAATTTGTGTATTATTTATGTGAAATAATTAATGTTTGCATAGCTAATACATACTAATACATGCCTAACTAAAAATCATATTACTAATACTTGCACTACTCTACCGAGCAAGCAAATGGCCATAAGAAATTGAGTCATGTTATTTTGAATCAAGAATTTTGAGGCATGTTTTCGTCTTCTCCCATCTTTCTTTACTTTTTTGGTTAATAATTTTTTTTCCTGTATACATAAAAATAACATTCTAAATTATTTAACATTTCTTTTTTCTTATAAATATTAAGAGATTTGATGTTGGTAAAAATTTCAATTTTTTTTGATTTATGAATCATTAAAGGGATTAGGGGATTATAAACATGTGCAAAACTAGTAATTCATAAAATTTGTTTAATTTCACAAGCATAGGGACCAAAGTATAACTAATTAAGAAAATCAAGTTTCAAGAAGAAGAAACTCAAATAAGCATAATGGGACGAAGTTAGCACATATGATATAGCATAATCTTATCTTTGTCAATCAATAATTCATGATCCAATAAAAAAATATATGATAGCCGAAACGTTAGGAATTTAAGTTTATAAGTTGATGATTTATTTAAGATTTTTATGACTTGGGTCCAAATGTGTTGTAGAGCTCGATTCGTATGTTTTTCAATTGGTTTGGGAGACATCGGATATTAGCCGCACTTGCCAAATTTGGGACATGAAAAAACATTATATATTTTGACATCTTCCTTCCCTGTTGATCCTTGAAAGAGTCTATGTTTAAGAATCCAAGTCTGATGTCCAAGTGTGAGCAGAAATTGGGGCAAAACATATGAAAGACACGTGACATAGTGAGAAAAGAATGCTTTTGCAAGTTGCAGAGATTAATTCATTAAGGACTAACTATGAAACTTGCAAAACCAACAACTCTAAAGCACAACACGAATTTTGTTTTCTTTTGCAAGGGAAAAGAAACAAGTAAATAAGATGAATGGAGTAAATGGTAATGATAATATTCATTAAATCTACAATGGTACTACAAGAAGCTCAAAAGATGAACAATAAACAACACTATTCCTCTATACAACATTTAGTATTGGCCTACAGCGTGGAAGAAAATCCAGAAAATATAATGACAGTAAAATACATAAAATTAGATCAAGTATATAACTTTGCAAAATTCTGGCAACCAAGCACCACATCAATTGCTTGAAGTTGCCTGGCAACTCAGAACACCTTCTATCTTGCACATAGCGCATTGATCAGCACGTGACCAAGCATAATGTCCACAAAGTACTGGTGCCCAATCTGGCCATCCCTCCACTTCAGCTTGGCAGGAGCACGGCCATAATGCACCCCATCATTGCATCTGTTGTCGTAGTGCCACGGATAAGTCATGTCGAAATCATCAATGACACGATCAACTAAACCATACGCCCTAAACTTATCCAACACTACCCCATTGAAGGCTTCCATTTTACTTGGATTGAATGCTAATTGTCTAGCATATCCGCCGGTGGTAATTGTGGTCCTATATATGACTTCGGGTGGTCTCAACCCTCTCTGCCTTACCCCATTAAGTACCTCAGCCCAGAATGATGCAGCATAGTCAGCCCCTTCAATGAAATGCCTAAGATTAGGCCAATACACTCCATCATGCAAGCCCGAATTCATGATTATAGTGTCTGGAATAATATGTCCAGAGAAGTAACCTTTCAAAAGTTCTCTATAGTCAGCATCTCTCAATGAATTCAAGCCTTGATAATTGCCTGTCTGGTTTTGATGCCCATTGAAAATATTAGTAAATCGAACTGTTTGTGATTGATTCCTCGGGTTGCTGATGTTCAAATCAACTCTTCTTGGGACATTCTTTATATCTTTCACATCTAAAATGAAATTAAGGATGTTTCTCACTGTGTCACAGTGATTCGAATCGCCCCACCAGAAAATCCAGCGATCCTTCAAACAATTCCATGCTTCTTCGCTTGAGAACATCTTGAATGAACAATGTGTTGAATATACCCAACCATTGCTCTCCAAGGATCCCAGTGGACCATCACACCATGGTTTTTTGCATGGAAAATTTGGTTCTTGGCATCTGTACCTCCCATCATTGCTAATTGGGCAGCTATCATTCTTGGCATGACGAGTCCATCGTCCAGACCAAACATCTTTAACAAGATCTGACTTCTTGCATTGAGATATTTCAGGTACATCAAGTGAGGACTTGGAGAATTTGATTGGGATCATGCGCAGAACCTTGTCAACTGCAAATCTTTGAGGAGAGAACTTCAAGCCTTCATGATGTCGAAATAGTAGGATGATCGTAAGATTGTAATCCCCAGAAAAATCAGGGTGGATTTGCAGGGAAAACTGGTAAGTACCATTGCCTAAATCTTTAATAGGAGGCCTAGACTTCCACGTCTCACCAGCAATATCAGTTTCAAAATAATCACCACCCAAACAATGAGGTTTTCCGGAATCATCCAATGCCTGGAAAACAAACTCATGAATATCCCCAGTTGACAACTCAATGTTCTCACGACCATCCAAAGCAGGGATATTTACATCCACAGTTCTTGATTCCCTACACGGCTCACCACCAGGAGTCAACCACTTCTTAAGAAGATTCGATGAATAGTTTGCCTCTAATTCAGCTGAAATCCACCTAAGAACTCTTGGTCTTGAACCCTCTACCCATTCCTGTTCCTTACGGGACAAATTTGACACCATTTCAAGACTGAAATCAGGGGCATTACCTTGATTTTCAGTCAAATTAATTGGTTGAGGTTCAAGTTTAGGAGCCAGATTTTTTCGGGCAAAATCTTGGTTCAGGTTCTGGCGATTATTGGTAAAGCTGAAATCTTTGAAGGTAGGACTAAACTTTCCTGAACTATTCACCTTCAACAAAGCAAAATCTCTCTGAAAATTACCGACGCTTACACCATCAATCCCCCACACAATCAAGATTCCAAGAAAAACACCCATTGTCAATAGCTTAAACCACCATTGAACCTTTGGGTTATTAGACCTCATAACCCACCCAAAATTTCCAGCTTTCTCAGGCATCTGAGAAGAAAGCATATTGCCAATGTTGACACCAGCCCACCAAACTCCAACAGCAAAACTGTACAACTCAACCAAGAACCATAAAAAAACTTCACCTTTTTAGCTAAAATGATGATTTTCCCCCAGATCTTTAAATATCAGACCAACAGCAGGAACTGTACAAACTCACCAAGAATCTTGAAAAGCAGCACCTACTATTTAAAAAGAAATGAATTTTTTTACATTAAGTTTCTGAAAAATAACATAAATACCCAATTCTTTAAACAAGAAAATATGTAGGCCTATGGACTTTTTTCCAATGAAAATGTAGTGAAAAAGCTAACGAACTGTAGTGAAACTTACAGTAAAGCTTCAAAGAAAAAAAATGCTTTTAAGCAGCACAGCTGAGCTTCACTTGTCTGCTGCAGAAACAGAGTAGAAGAAGGAAAATGATAAGAATGAAAAAATGAGGAGGAAAAAGATTCCAACAATGGTACAAAAAAGGTTTCCAGCGAAAATATAAAAGAGCTGTTGATTGTAATTTATTGATATTATTAATTGACCATAATGCCCTTATAGTTATGTAATATTGCTATTGTTGGGACGTCACCGACAGACACGGGAATGGAATATTGAGCCGCTGAACATGGGACTTTTAGCCCAGCGCCCTTACCGGGGCATTTCTGTCTTCTTGAAATTACTGGCCATGCTGGTTATATAATAAGCTGACACGTGGCAAGCTATTTTATTTTGATGATTTATGTCAGGCTAAAGTCATCCATGACCCTTTAAAGTTGTTCACATTAGGGGTAGGCATGATATGGTACGGTACGGTATTTGAAAATTCGATATGGTAATTTTAGTATTCGATATCTAAAAATTTGATACTATTACATACCAAATTAACTCGGTATGGTTCGGTATTTTTAATTTCGATTTCGATATTTTATGGTATGGTATTCAGTAACCATAATTATCCCTTATCGAGCTGCACATACATTTCTTAGATTAAATTTTATAGTATACATATAACTCCCTCTACACTCCTAGTATATATATATATTTCGGTATGGTATACGGTATTTTGGTATTTATTTTTTAAATACCAAATACCATACCAAAAAAAAATATAAGTCATACCAAATACCATAATAACCATACCACGGTATTAAAAAATTCGGTTTTGATATGGTATTCGGTATATACCATACCATGCCCACCCCTAATTTCTAGACCCCAGTTGTGGGATTTCATTGGGTATGTTGTTGTTGAACCTTGGTCTCCCATTGTTTTTGTTCCAGCTCCTCGTCTGTTAGGTCATATCCTTAAGTGCCAAAGAAAACAAAGAAAAATAATACTCATAATGATTATGCTTGACAATTGGATAGAGACTGAACTTTTCGTATTGCGTGCAACTCAAAAGTTCAAATTTTCTTTATAAGGAGCTCTCTCCAATATTGTTCATAAACATATGTACTTGGTAAGACTTCTGTAGAGAGTGAGTGTGTGCGCGTGTGTTGGAGTTTGTATGATCTTGGCAAGACTTACGTAGTTCCACCTACGAAAAGGTGACCATCCTCTGAATCCCACTTAAGGTTTCTTTCTTTTTGTATTTTTGTGAGCGTGCCAGCAACACATCTCATCTTTTTGTTATGTCTTTGTTGTTCTCCGTTGTATCTAATTCTCATTGTCTTAGTGATTGGACCTAACGGTGAAATTTTGTCCTCTTTAAGTTATTGGTCCATGTAGCTTGAAGTCTTAGACTCTTAGCTCTGATGATGTTTCTGTTCCATGTGCTTTGCGCACTATCAGTTGTGTAGGATTTAAATCATCAGTGCTGCTGAGTGATATTGATGTTATCGTCAAATCATCGCTGGTCAATATCGTGGATTCAATGACCTGTTCAAGCTTTTAGTATGCTCATCCTTGTCAACTGGTTATGCATGTCCTTTGATAAAGTTCTATCTCATGGATTCATGGTAGTGCAATGAATGAGTTAGTTTCACGGCAGAACAAACAACAACATACCCAGTGAAATCACACAAAGTAGAGTCCAGAGAGGGTAAAATGTATGCAGACCTTACCACTGCCTCGTGGAGGTAGCGAGGTTGTTTCCAAAAGACCCTCAGTTTAAGTGCATCAATCTCAAATAAAAGAAGAAAAAGAAGTGGAGAAAGCATAATGGTTAATAAGAAAAGTTGTATAAAGTCTACAAGAATGAAATAATAATACTCCCTCCGTCCCATTTTATGTGGCACCGTTTGACTTGGGACGGTGTTTAAGAAAAGAAGGAAGACTTTTAAAATTTGTGGTCTAAAATCATCCATCCATATTTGTGTGGTTGAAAATCATTTCATTAAGGGTAAAAGTGGAATTTTAAGGTTCAATTATTTCTGATTCTAGTAAGGTAACATTCTTTTTGGGATGGACTAAAAAGGAAAGGCTGCCACATAAAATGGGACAGAGGGAGTAGTAGCAAAATAGTGTGATAAGTGAAATACAATAAACAACATAGAGCAAGAATTACAAGGGCACGATTAGTCCTACACTTGGCACTAAACCTTGTAAGGCAAGACAATACTCTACCAATTACCCTTCTGTCCTAATACGTGACCTCTATTCCTTCTTATCTGAGGTCATGTCCTCAGTAATATTAAGTTGCGTCATGTCCTGTCGAATCACCTCTCTCCAATACTTTTTAGACCTACCCTACTCCTCTACATATCCCTTACAACTAGCCTCTTGCACCGGCGCATCGGAGCATCGATGCAACTCCTCTGTGCATGCCCAAATCATCTCAACCTCGCTTTAGTTCTTATTCGCTACAAAGGCCACTCCCACCTTCTCCTGAATAACCTCATTCCTAATTTTGTCACTTCTAGTATGTCCAAACATCTATCTCAACATCCTCATCTTTACAACATACATTTTCTGAACATGAAATTTCTTGATTGGCCAACATTCAGTCCCATACAATGACGGTCAGACCACTGTTCTCTTGAACTTACATTAAAGTTTAGGGGGTACCTTCTTATCATACAAGACTCTAGAGACAAGCCTTCATTTTATTCATGCTGCCCTAATGCAACATGTGTTTAAGGGGTACCTTCTTATCATACAAGACTCTAAAGACAAGCTTCTATTTTATTCATGCTACCCTAATGCGGCGTATGATGGACCCAAGATATTTAAAACTCTCTCTTTTAGGAATTGTCGATGAAGCAAGCCTCACTTCCACGTTCACTTTATCTACTGCAACACTGAATTTGCACCTCATATACTTCGTCTTGGTCCTGCTCAACCTGAATTCTTTAGACTCTAGAGTTTGTTCCACACCTCTAACTTATCATTAACTCTGTCCCGAGTCTCATCAATCAGTACTATGTCTTTCACAAATAACATACACCACAGTACCTCCTCCTTAATAGACCGCGTCAGCTCATCCACCTCTAAGGCAAATAGGAAAGGGTAAGCACTGATCCCTGATGAAGCCCCATTTTAACTGGGAAGTACTCAGAGTGTCTTCTCATCATTCTAATGCGCGTCTTGGCTCCATTATATATGTCCTTTATCGCTCTAATATAAGTCATAGGAACACCTTTTGCCTCTTTAACACCTCCAGAGGACATCCCTTAGAACTTTGTCATAGACCTTTTCAAGATCAATCAACATCATATGTAAGTCCCTCTTCTTATTCCTATATTTCTCCACTAGTCATTGCATGATATGGATTGTTTCGGTAGTCGATCGCCTCGGCATGAATTGAAATTGGTTCTGATACCCCCTTTAATTCTTACAATTTTGAATATCATTCTTGTTCTTATACAATGGAACCATATTTCCACCTCCATTGATCAAGCACTTTCCGTCTTAAAAACAACATTAAACACCTGAGTCAATCATTCCATATCAGCCTTGTCAGTGCTCCTCCAAAATTCCATTGAAATCTCATCGATTCCGGTTGCTATTCTCTTACTCAACCTACTAATAGTACGTTTAACTTCCCCAACTCTAAAACATCTACAGTACCCAAAATCTTGAAGTCTTTCAGAGTGTGCCAATATACCTAGCACAATGTCTTTGTCCCTTTCTTTAAAAGTTTGTGAAAGTATGTTTGCCACCTTTGCTTAATGGAGGTCTCGTCCCCCAACATCTTGCCTTCCTCATTGTTGATGCACTTTACTTGATCCTAGCTGTGAGCCTCTCTCTTGCTTTCACGCGCCTATACAATCTCTTGTCCCCACATTTGTCCCCCAGGCTCGACATACAAGCGTTCAAAAGTTGCCGTCTCATGGCAGCGCCGAATTTAATTTATTGTGGTTTCCAACCGTGATTTACAAACTCAGTGTGCTTCACTACATTGAGTTTGAAGGGCTTTATATTAAGTATTATAATTACCTTTCTCTCAAAAAGAGTTTGAGGGAGACATGTTGAAGGTAAAGAGAACTAGCGTACTGCAAACTTTTGGTAGTGTGTATCTTTTGATTGAAGTCAAAATATCATTTAGAATTTCAGGAAGCCCGAAACTTCACAAAAAATATTTAGGATCTCAATAATTGGAAACTCTCTTTAGTTCATTTAACTTAACTTTTATATTGGGAGGCTACTCATATGTTGCAAATGACCAATTTCAATTAAAAGCTTTTCTTCCATCTTTGTGCTTTTCACAAAATGCATATTAGT
The DNA here is from genome assembly GCA_038996855.1 of Solanum aculeatissimum. Lineage (NCBI taxonomy): Eukaryota > Viridiplantae > Streptophyta > Magnoliopsida > Solanales > Solanaceae > Solanum > Solanum aculeatissimum. Next base: position 7,933 of record JBCEWC010000139.1, read on the forward strand.
TCTCCACTTAAAATTGATTACTCTAAAGTGTTATTATGGATTGTGCCAAAAAGGTTTAATTTCCTTTAATAAAATGTTTCACTGGTAAAACAGTGTCAAACTGTGTGTTGGGTTATACTTTGTAGAGAACACAGAGATTGTTCCAAGATTAAATTCAAGTGCTTATACCTTTTTTGTAATTTACAGGATGTTAAAGATGAAAATAGTATGTTCATAGATTCACTTACAAGAATAGGAGCCTATTCTGACGGGAACCTTCTATTTGTGTTGGTACATAAGGGTTTCAAGATCTGTAATTATCCTGGCAACTAGCTTAGAGCTGGGCTTCTAACGTTGTGATATAATACAAAAAGCATGGCCTTATCTTTCATGTCACTCCTTTGATTTTTGCATGGTATGTGTGTGTATGTTGTCAACCCAAGGACACGTGTATTGGTACATGGCACATGGTGCAGTGGTACATGGTGTGGGGTTTTGGTGCACGGAGCATGGTGCACTGGTTCCTAGTGCATCATTTTACCTGTTCCAGAAAAATGTATCACATGTTTTTTCCTGCAAATCAAGCTTAATGAGTCCCAATGCAAAAACAATTTTGGTCAAAAGTGTATGTCATGCTTTAGTTTGGCAACTAATTGTTTTTCTTCATTTTACTCTAACAAAAAAAAGTTCTTCATTGTAATGGTTGTTTTAAGGCACAAACTATTGTTACAGGATAGTGTTAACAGACTTCCAGAGCCAAAGGAACTAATGCAATTCTATTCTATTTTCCTCTCTTCTTTTTGTTGTATCTTCCAAATTATGTAAGTTGAGGACATCTTGTCCTCCTCGGCGTTCTTCATTAAATTTCAACTTAACCAATAATTTGTAGAAAAGGGGAAAAATCATATTCTTATTGGACTGGTTCATTTTGGACTCCCAACTGGTTATCTTGTGGGGTGTTCCTGCTCTCATGTTTTACTTTGTTGTGCTTATTTGGTCACCATCGGCATACAACAACATGCACCTTTTGGAGGTCCTTGTTGTATTCTTGGATGGAAAGTCGATGAACTAGATCTAAAAGAACTGCAAAGTCCTTGCTTTGGAGTCCAAAATGAATCATTTAGAGCTCCAATTTCTAGTCCATTCTGTTTTCTTTTGGTAGTTCAATCATAGAAATCCTTTTGTTTCTGTATTTCCGGAGTATGAGTGTGAGTTCAAGATAGCATAGGGATCCCCTTGCTGATGAAACATGTGTTACATATTTACATTTTGGAGCTGGGATTTTTTCGTTTCAGGTTATTGCATCTCCTCGAGAATTTTTGCTTAACAAAGTACCAGCTCCGATGCCTGTCCCTACAATATTTAATTTGGATGCGATTGAAGCCCTTGCCACGGACAATGTTGTGTCAAAAGATGGTTTGCCTCATCTTATTTAATGTTTGATATTCTGTTGGTCACTCATACATACACATTCTCACCTTCCAATTTGTGGTTATTTTTCAGCTTTGACTTTTGAAGATCTAGGGCTTGCACCACACAAGGTGAAGGGATATCCAGTTGAATTTCTTATCCAGTATCGTAAAGGTGGACCAAATTATGGATCAACAGTTAGTGAAAAAATATCTCCTGAATATTATCCATGAGGTTCATTGGTCTAAGCATGAGGACAATTTGGATGTTTATTTGAAAGATTGGTGCAGGTAGTTTCTCCGATTGTTTCCTGTGTTCCAAGTTTCTTCCTCAACCGAAAGTGTTATTCTGCGTACATTGTAGACATTTTTTTTATTGATCAATATACTCCATCACCTGTTAATTTTTAGCTTTTTTACAAGATTTCTGGAGTACAGCCATTTTCAGCCAGACAAGCAGGAAAAATAAATGCGAAGGGTTTTTTCAGCAAATCTACTCCTTTTCCCGGAGTTGACTATAATTTTGGTGCATTTTTGCGCCTTTGACAAATTGTATTTTCTTTTTCAGAATTCACTTGTGTGTTCTCCCTTGTGTATTTCACCCAAGTAGTAGCCAAGAAAAAGTGGAACGTGATTGTAGTGTCAGGGGTACAACTTTAATCATTACCCTTCTGTTTGGTTCATATATTTCGTTTGTCTCCTAAATAAGGGAACAAAGTACACACTACTGTTTATTTGCTTATAGGACTTGCTTTTTTAACCCATCTCAATGCCTACTTAGGTGCTTTACAATGCCAATGATGTCTCTCTGGTTTACAGCCATTTTTCCAAGGGCATATCTTACTCTGTATTGTGTTTAGCAACTAAACATTTTTATATGTGGCCGTCAGATAATTCATACTTGATACCTTTTAGCTTGTATTCTCAAAAATTTCATTGGATGGTAAGTCTTGGAAGAAAGTTATTGTAGTGTGTTAATCAAGTTATCTCAAAGGCGCATATACTTTTCTTGTAGATGCAGGTAACCACTTTGTAATTTATCCTGTCAAATAAGTCTGAAATGAGTGAGCACCTATGCGAAGTAGAGACATTAACTGCCTCTCCCTTTCATCGGAAAATCTCTTAATGTCACCGGAAAGTGGATGTGGACCATTTGAACATGTCAAATTGGAAGGAAGGAATGTCGGTGCATCAATGATGACACATCGTGGTGAATCAAATGACTGTTGCTGCATAAACATCTACGTTAGCAACAACATTCAGGGTGTGAACAACTCCATCCTGTTTGGAAGCACGGTGAAGATGGGAGATCCAGGTGTATCCTTTTCCATGAAAGATGTGAAATTTCATCGAGGGAAGAGGGGGGCCAAGAAGATACAGGGTACACATCTGCGATTCTTGTCGATTTTGCTATTCACAGTTGTTGCAGTTTTGTTTCTAATGTCGTGTTTAGCCATGTGATCTGATTGTTGGGAAGGTCTAGATCTAAGTTCAGTTTTGTGGTCATAATTCAACTTATTATTTTCGACTTGAGCTATATATTTAAAAAATATATGCACATTAGATTACGCTAACTCAAAATTTGGATGTGACTCACTTGTCGGTCTCTTAGGCGGTAGTAAAAATCAGTCCACAGCAAAGCCTTTCCACTTGCCATGTGTTGATGCCTTGTTTTGTGTTTTGGGGGACTAGGATCTGGTTTCTGTCTCTTTCCTTGTGTTGAAAGTCGAAACATCCAGGAGAGAGTGTGTTTGTGACCCCCTCCCAAAAAAAAAATACGTGGCTCATATAATCAGGATGAGGCCAAAATTTTCGGTGGAAGAGAACACAAAGATAGGCGTGTGGGCGAGTGGAGCTAAAACGGTGAGTACGGTTTGATTGAATTTTTTTTCAAAACAGTGTGTTGGTATACCGTGTATTAAATATTAAAATTACAACTTAGTTATGAGTATTTGAAATTATTGTTTTAAAGCTCATAACTAATAAAATTAATGGATGAAGAAGGAACAGTGGCACATGTGCCTTTCAAAATTACACATTCATAGTACTATCTCAATCAAAGCAGTATTGTAAAAATGATTGAATAGACACAATACCGTTTCACAGCCACAAAACCGAGGTATTAAAACTGATTATAATAGTGGTAGTCCACCGAACAAAGGTATTCCGTAACACTTGCAATGTGAGATTCAGAAAAGACAAGACCATAATAAATGAATAAATAAATAAAAAGAGAAGAAGGAAGAGCATTACACTAGTCTTTCTCAATGACAAGTAGGTGCGTGATTCTCAACGTCCTTAAAGGTAAATTGGCCTACATGACTAGTCACACATTACGCACCCCATGTGTATAAAGCTCTCCTTGTTAATTCAATGTCTACAACAACATCCACCCTCCTCCATTACTCCATAACCCCATCATTTTTCTAACAAGATTTCAAGTTTATTTTATGTGCATATTTAATAGACTTTTTGGCAATTATATATAATTTGAATGAGAGTAAATGAGTTTCCTTTGAATCCGTATTTCATTGGCTAGCTCTATCTCTATCCTCATATTGTACATGTAAAAGCGGAATCAAGTGTCATAGTCGAATTCATCTTTTTACTGCCCGGGGCACACGCATACAACATAACTCTACCGAGGAACGTTATCTTCCAATTGGTCGACATCAAGGGCGGAGCTACATTCACCTAAGGGTGGTCAGATGAACACTCTTCGTCAGATTTTTTTTTTGAATATATAGGTTAAATATAGATATTTTGATATATATATATATCAATTGTTGAACACTCTTGATACAAAAATCATCCACCTATATTCTAAAAGTATGAACACCCTTGATGAAAATGCACTGGTCAACATCATCTCTGTTATCGGAGATATCAACCATCTGTCTCCATCCTTGCCTCATCTATCCTCAATCAACCTCAAGTGAAACGTCAAAATGTAGGCATATGCTACTAGATAGCCTTTTCAGTGTTAAGCGTGTTATCATGTCACATTGAAGAGATAATTCAACTTGTGTGACCTATAAAAGAAGCTTCAGCAGGAATCAATAAAATCTCGCAAGCTAAGAAATTAGCGCTTCATTCATTTACTTAGAACTTCCACGGAGAACCTTTGCTTGTATTCTTTTTCCCGTTTAAACCAATTATATTCTTGTATAAGTCCGCCGCTTTGTCCTTTTAGCCAAAAGAAAATGAACTTGATTGACCTTGATCCACTTAGCTCTCACCACTTTTTACAAATTTTACTATTTAAATAACGATTTTTCTTGTTAATAATTTGACACTCTTTCTGGGGATAGGCATTATTTTGTTGTTCTAACTCGTTGATAAAATCATCAAGGCATGTCCATCGGAAAGATGCTACCATGTTTGGGACTAGACAGTAGACTTGGGTCAATTCTCAATGCAATTTATTTTGCCTACGAATTTTTCGTAACCGATGCAAGGGCCGGAACACCCTCAAGGGCAAGGACTAGGATGAGGACGATAATAAGAAATAAAATAGTACATCAACTCGAATCTAATTGAATCAGTAAACGAACCTTAATGACTCCAAAGACAAAATAAGTCTAAGCGCGGTGGTATATTGAGAGGAATCTCCATTTATGTTGTCCCTTGATAGCTCCAGGAGTTATTCACAACTCGAGGATTCAAAGGCTATTTTAGGATCCTAACAGAGAGGATTTCGAGAAAATAATCAAGGATTATGGAAGAAAGAAGATGATTGAAGAAGATTAAATATAGGCAAAACAATATGTATTCATTCATATCCTTCACGCTAACAGATTTCCAGAAACTAACTGAACTAAGTCAGTTGCTAACTGATTTCTTGAAACTACAAACTAATTGAATTTTTGACTGTGTACGGATTCTAACTAATTTTCCCACCAAAATTATTAACTACTTTACTGACTCAACTAATCTGGAAATCTAATAACAGTACTCCCTCTCAAAGAGATCCCTGTCCTCAAAGATCGAAAGATGGAAATCTAGTTTTAAGGATGTTCAAGTACTCCCAAGTAGCAGCATCTGCTGACAAGTCTTTCCACTTTACCAAGACTTGTGCCACTGAGTTATTACCCCTCTTAACCATCCTTCTTTGCAAGATGTCTTCAAGTTCTGAGCAATGGGGATTTGTCAAATCATTCGTAGCTGGGTAGGTCACCTGGTAAGGAACTTCATAGCATTTCTTTATGAGTGGCACATGCATTGTTGGGTGAATCTTTACTGAGTTTGGAAAGAGCAAGGTATATTCCACTAGACCAACCTTTCTAATAATCTGAAATAGGCCATAGTATTCGCTAGCTTGTGATGAGGAGTCTCTAATATAGTCAGTTTCCTGTAAGGTTTGACCTTGAAGTATACCCAATCACCAATTGGGAAACTCATGTCACTTCTATGCTTGTCAGACCGTTGTTTCATCCTCAACTAGGCCCGTATCAAATGATTCCTCAATAGTTGGAGTTTCAATTCTCTATTGATGAGAGTATTATCTACTTCAGCAAACGACGACTCTCTTGGAAGGTAAGGCAAATGCAATAGAGAAGATCTACCATAAAAGCGATTCATAAGGAGTTAAGTCAATAGCAGAGCGATGACAAGTATTGTACCAAAACTTTGCCAGAGGTAGGAAATCATACCACTCTTTAGCATTTTCAGCACAAAAATATCTCAAGTAGGTCTCTAAGCACCTGTTAAGAACTTTAATTTGACCATCACTCTAGGGATGATATACAAAGATAGATTCAACTGAACACCTTGCAATGAAAATAATTCCTGCCAAAATGTACTGAGAAACACAACATCCCTATTAGTGGTGATGTTATCAGGTAGACCTTGAAGTCTAACTATGACATCAATGAAAAACTTAGCCACAGACTGAGTTGTATAAGGATGTTTAAGAGGAATAAAATGACCATACTTGCTAAGTCTGTCAACTACCACCAGTATGACTTCATATCCATGTGATTTTGGTAAACCATTAATGAAATCCATGTTGATTTGAGACCAAACTATCTCAGGGATGGGTAAGGGTTGTGAGAGGCCAGAAGAAGCTCGCAAATCAACTGTACTTTTCTGACACACATCACACTTTTGCATAAACACTTTAACATCCTTTCTCATTCCTTTCCAATAAAAGAGTATAAGTAACCTTTTCAATGTATCCCCAATCCCAGAATAACACCCTTGGGTGTAGCATGCCACAAAGTGATGATATCTTGCCTAAGTTGTCCTACCTTGCCAACAACTAATTTGTCTTTCCTCCTCAATTTGTTTTGATACCAAGTGAACTGAGAATGAGCATGTGGATTAGATTTCAACCTCTCAATGACTCCTTTTAATTTACTACCTAATATCAAACTATCCTCAATAGTTTGCAGCAATTCAAAATTGGTATTGGAGATAACCAAAGACAAAAGTTCTGCACCAGATACTCTTGAAAGTGTATCAACAACCTTATTTTCAATCCCTGCTTTTTATTCAATGCTATAATCAAAAGACATTAACTTAGTTAATCACATAGGTTGGGAACTGGTGTGAAGTTTTTGTTCCATTAAAACCTTTAGAGCCCTCTGATCAGTTTTGATAATGAATTTTTGCCCAAGCAAATGTTGAGACCATTTAGAAACTACATGTACGATAGGTAATAATTCCCTATCATAGACAGACATGGATGTATGTCTTGGTGAAAGGGTATTGCTGATAAAGACAATCGGATGACCCTACTGCATAAACATAACCCGAATGTCATACCCACTGGCATTTATTTCTACTACAACGGTCTTGTTTGCATTAGGTAATGTGAGATCGGGAGTCCTAGTTAAAGCTTCATTTAGTTGTTCAAAAACATCAATAGTAGCTGATGACTATTTGAAATTGTCCTTCTTTAAAAGATCAGTTAATGGTTTATTAATGATGTCAAAACCCCATATGAATCTTCTATAATAATAAGCTAATCCAATGAACCCTCTTATTGCTTGATTGTGGTTAGTACTGGCCAATTTTGAACAATGAACATTTTTGCAGGATCCGTAAATACCCCTTCCCTAGTAATGAAATGACCTAGATATTCAATTCTATCCACTCCAAAGAAATATTTGCTCTCCTTGGCTAGTAATTGATGATCCTTTAATGCAACAAATACATTTCTAAGGTGCACTAGATGGTCTTCAATAGACTGACTATAGATTAGAATATCATAAAAAATTAAAACAGACTTCCTAAAAAATTTTGAAACACCATATTCATCAATCCTTGAAAGGTTGTTTGTGCATTAGATAATCCAAATGGCATGATCAAATACTCAAAATGCCCCGAGTGAGTTTTGAATGTTTTTTTGGTATGTCTTCTTTGGCCATTCTCAACTGATGGTACACAACCCTAAGGTCTATTTTAGAAAAGATTACTGAAAGTTCATCCAACAGATCTTCTACCAGAGGTATAGAAAATTTGTTCTTAACAGTGTGCTTATTAAGATCCCTATAGTCTATGTACAACCTCCACGAGCCATTCTTCTTGCCAACCAACACATTGGTGATGCAAATGGACTACTACTAGGCTGAATAATGCCCTAATCTAGCATCTATTGCACAAGATCTTCAATAATGTCCTTCTTAATAGAAGGATATCTATAGGGTCTTTTATTAACAAGTTATGCCCCAAATTGTAACACAATCTTGTGATAATAAATTCCCCTAGATGGGGGTAACCTTGTAAGTTCAACAAATAATTTTTCATATTCTTTTATCAGGACTCACTATTCTAGGATCCATATCAGTATTATCCTTAGTGTCTAATGTAAGTAGTTCAACACTTATATTAGGAATCACTTTGATCATACATAATTGAGATTGATTACCTGTTAACTTCTCAATCTTCCCTGCTCTAACAGATGTAATTTATTTGCCAGCACCTCTTAGTAAGTGTTTCCTGACCTTGTTTCAAAACTCCATGGTGAATTTGCTGAAATTTATTTTGATATTACCTAGCGTCAATATCCACTGAACTCCTAGTAACACTCCAAAATTCCCTAATGGAAGTAACAAAAATTTTGCCGAGAACTTTGCTCCTTGCAGTAACCAAGAAATTTTACACAACTTACCCACCTTCATAGTACCATTTGTTGCAATAACTAACTGAGGAATAGTTTGTATGACCTGACACCCTAATTGTTCAACCAATGATGGATTAATGAAGCTGTAGAAACTCCCTGTGTCCAACAAAATGTGTAATGGTTGTTTAGAGTGATATCTAGTGACCCTCAAGAACCATTCCAAGCATGGATGGATATCTCCATTTGTTCAGTGCATTGTTGTATTCCCAATTCTTTATTCACTTTCTCATGTTGTAATTTTTCCTCAAAGCATTGCTCCCCATCTGCTTCCACCAATTCCATAATGTAAAGTTGCTTCAAGTTTCTATACTTGTGACCTATAACATATTTTTGATCACAAAAGAAGCAAATACCTTTTGCTCTTTTCTCATTCATTTCCTCTGGGCTTAGTGTCCTTCTTTGAAACCCTTTCTGTACCAGTGCTCTACCTCTACTAGGAGGTGGCAGGATAGGCCTATTTTGAACCCCTTGATCTACTCCCCTTCTTGATGAATTTTCTGTGTAGTTTGAATTTACAGAAGAAGAATGAGGTTGCTTAATAGCAGAAAGGAATGCTTCTTGCATCCTAGCACTTTTGTGAACATGAGATAACATTATAGGGTTTATGATTTTGACAACAATATTCAATTCTGGTTTTAGTGCTTGTAGAAAATAACTGATAGCATTCTCTTGAGATAATTTCACCCTAGTCAAATTCCTCTCAAAGATAGCTTGATAATCATTTACGCTGTCCACTTGTTTCACCTTTTTTATTTCCTCCATGGGATAATCAAAGTCAGTACCAAATCTTTTTACCAATGCCATCACATAATCATTTCAGGTGGTTGGATGAAGATACTGCCTATATCCCATGAAGGATATATGCCACTGAATGGCTTCCCCCTCCAATTGCAGAGTAGCCACCCTAATTTTTTCTTTAACAAAAATATTCTCCATGGAAAAGAACGATTTAATTTTAAACAACCATGACCTGAGATCCTCCTCATTAACCTCAAGAATTTCATTCTTGACCATTGAGTGAAATTTGACTAGTTGGAATGGTAACTATCACCACTGCTAAGGCTTCTTTCCCTGTCTCTAGGTATTATTTCTTCTGATTGATCTTTTCTGAAAGGTCCTTTCTCAGTTCCTAATGGTGTCTTGTCTTGTTGATTCTCCCTAGAATTTGCTAATTGATTCTTCAATTCGATCACTATTTGATCCAACTTCTCCAGAGAAAAAACTTTACCTACTAAAAATTCTAATATCTGTTATCAAATTCTACATCATATCACGTAAGTCTCCTACATCTGAAGTTGCAGGTTCATTGACTAGGTCTCCATTTGCTCTTGTCCTTTTCGTTATTGATGCCAAGGACTCATATAGCTTTGATACCACCGATAGCTGAATTGCAGGAGTTATTTACTACTCGAGGATTTAGAGGCTATTTTAGGATCCAAACATAGAGAATTTTGAGAAGATAACCAAGAATTATGAAAACAAGAAGATGATTGACTGCAGGCAAAATAATATGTTTTCATTCATATCTTTCACACTGACTTGTACAAGTATTTATAGCTGAATAAATGAAAGAGACTGAACTAAATCAATTGCTAACTAATTTCCTAAAACTAATTGAACTAAATCAGTTGCTAACTGATTTTCTGAAACTACAAACTAACTGAATTTCTGACTATGTGCAAATTCTAACTGATTTTTCTATCAAAATTATTAACTACTTTGTTGACTCATCTAATTTGGAAATTTGATAACATCCCTTGTCTGAACTAATCAAGATTGTTATAAATAATAGGGACTTATTAAAATATGATCCATGGGGATCAAACCGAAGTCCTAGACCTAGAGGTTGGGGGTAATGCTTTGGTGAAAGTTAAACGTAGGAAGAAACTAGTGATGAGTATGAGTAATGAGTATTGTGCTTAATAAAATTTAAAAAAAAAGTAAATTAGAAAGTTTAAATGTAATAAATAAATATTTGAGTTTGCATAATTTACTGTGTGTCTTTAAGAAATTTAATCTCCTCGTTGTATTTGACGTTATGGATTATTTACATATAGGATAAAATGGATGAGACCTATTAAAGAAGTAGCAATAACCTCACACTTCAATATCTTCCGCGAACTCAAAACTTAGAAACAAAATCACAAAAACACTCTACTTTATTTGTAAAAAAATGTATGCATAGAAGGAGAAAATTCAATGTCAAAAATTTAGAGGAAGCTTCTCTATTTATAGACAATGAAATGGGATGAAAAAAATGCAAACTTATCTGTTTAGAACAAACTCATCTGTTTGGAATAGGCACAATATTTTTTGAAAAAGAAAATGTTTATTAAAAAAAAGGTCCTTTTAGGAATTTCAAATTAATTTCACAAATTTCATCAACTACTCCCTCTGTCCTATTTTATGTGACACCTTTATCTTTTTAGTCTGTCCCCAAAATAATATCACCTTACTAGTAGAAATAATTTAAATTTAGAATTCTTATTTTAACCTTAATGAAATGATTCTCAACCACACAAATATCAAAGAATTATTTTAGACCTCAAGTTTTAAAAGACTTTTTTTAAATACTGTGTGAAGTCAAAGAGTGATAAAATGGGATGGAGGAAGTAATAAATAATCCATGAATTAATTTAATTAATAAATAATCTACAAATCAATTCATTGATAAATTATCGCATCTCAGGAGGGTACTTTAGATGTGGATGACACCCATAAATTATTGCTAGTTCCCAAGCGAACTACTTGATCTTATCATTCACTCAATTATGTGAAAGACTTAACAAAATCAAAGGCATCCTCATGTGGGCCTGTCACGACCCAACCTAGGCCCTGGGTGTGACAAGAAGATTGAAATTCCTGAGAAGACCCCCAATGTAGCCTTCTTAGCATATCATAAGCATTCCTAGGTAATGAAACAAACATTTCATAAAATGGAATATAGAAATAAAATCTAAAGTATGATCAATGAAGTAAAGTAACTCGACGATAACCTCTATATACTAGACATAGCGAGGGCTAAGAGATATTCTAGATCACCCTTAAATAACAAGTACAAGAAGACAAAAGTAGCTTAAGTCTTCAACTCAAACAAAACAAATAAAAGTAGAGTAAACAAGGTTTTTCCTCAAAGCATGAGGACTCACCAATGGTCTTCAAGATGCAAGCCAAATCTAGACACGAAAATAAAGAGTAATATGGTCGTTTGTTCCATACATTGTGATATAATGTAGGTATAAAGTATGCGTTAGTACGTTTGAATGTACTAAGTATATAGGCTATGCATGTAATGTAAAACATGTAGTACAAGGACCAAGTAGAGAGCATGATATATAAAGTAGATGCTAAAAACATGGTAAGTAAGTAAGTGATCAAAGTATAAGTAGAGCATAAGTGAGATTATGTAAGTATCATAAAATATCATACATATGTGGGAAGTAACCATAATTAACAATACCATCATGCAGTCTATAACATTGAATCCTAATGTCTATCTGTACATTGGAGAAAAGAGAGTCCTACTTGCCAAGGTAAGACTCTACCCACCAAGTGAGTTTCATAGACTATGTGGATTCAATAGCAAACCATATTGATAACATAAACCTACAATGACACATAGTTATAAGACTAAAAGCTTTATATAAGGACCCCATGAGTCGAGCCTCCACCAAAAAGTCTCATTTAGTGTTAAGTCAAATTCCATGAAATACATATTATAACTTAAATTATACTAGTCATGGGTTCATAATTTTTTCATAAACATAGTTCATAACTTCATAAGCGTGTCATGTAGGAAAGCCAAAACAAGTTAACCAATCCAAAACATAAGAGTTCATATGCATAGAATAACTCATTTTCATGTAAATTAGGTAATGTGAGTGTAAACCTTTTATCATTACCTTGAATACCTCAAAGTCACCCTTTTGAATAAATTGGGATCCTAAGTCACCATTTAGGGCCTAGGTCACCTTTAATAATCGTAAACTTGCTTAAGTACTTGAAACCTACATAATCATAACTTGTCATAAAAATTAGGACAAAAGTATGAGTTCAACATCAAATGACTTAAAATCATGTTAATTAAGAATGATTCATACATAATCATGGAAATTAAGATCAATTAAATCAAATTTATATAAACACAGATCAGTTAAATCAATTTTATATAAACACACATGTAATTTCATAAATTCTAAGTAGCATGTAGAGGAAATCACTCAAAATTCATGTAATACATACAAGGATCTATGCTAAGCCCTTTTATTTTTGCCTTAGTGATGGATGAGCTGACACGATCTATTCAGGAGGAGGTTTATGGTGTATGCTCTTTGGGGATGACATCATACTGATTGAGGAGACTAGGAATAAAGTTAATGATAGATTTGAGATTTGGAGACATACTTTGGAATCTAAAGGATTCAAATTGAGTAGAACCTAAATAAAATATTTGAGATGCAAATTTAGTGTTGTGTGGGATGAAGCGAACATTGAAGTGAAGTTTTTGACTCAATTTATTCCAAAGAGAGAGAGCTTTAAATATCTTGGGTCCATCATCCAGGGTAGCGGTGATATCGATGACGATGTCAGACATCGTATTGGGGCAACATGGATGAAATGGAGGATTGCCTCTAAAGTATTGTGTGATAAGAAGATACCATATAAACTTAAAGGTAAATTTTACAGAATAGTAGTTAGCTCATCATTGCTTTATAAGGTGGGGTGTTGGCCAGTCAAAAACTCACATATCTAGAAGGTGCTAGTTGTGGAGATGAGAATATTGAGATGGATGTATGGAAATACCAGGGGTGATAATATTAGGAATGAGATCATTTGGGAGAATTTCAGGGTGGCCTTTATGGTAGACAAGATGAGGTAAATGAGATTGAGATGGTTTGGACATGTGTAGAGAAGAAGTGTCGACACTTCTATTAGGAAATGGGGTTAGGCGAACTGGTAGAGGTAGGCTGAAAAAGTATTAAATGGAGGTGATTATATAGGATATGGAACAACTTTATCTCACCGTGGACATAACTTTAGTGGAGGTCCCGTATTAGGGTAGAAGGTTAATAGGCTAGTAGCGTAAGATGATGTCTGGCCTTATGATACAGTATGTTAGTAAGATTAGTCATGTCTTTATATCTTGTGTTATTATCCGTCGATCGTATATTTGTTACTTTTATTATTTTTATATATTATCATTTTCTTTTCACTTATATCTAGTATCTTCTGCTTTTAGGGCCTGATATTTTTGATACAATGATTTTTCGAAAATAGTCTCTTTATCTTTATGAAGTAGTGGTAAGGTCTGCATACATTTTGCCCTTCTCAGACCCTACTTGTGGGATTCTATTAGGTATGTTATTGTTAAAATTTGAATGAAAAAGGAATAATTTGTTAGGTTTCATTGGTGAAAAGTACTCATATATGAAGACCCACATACCTTGAGTGAAATCACCAAAGAAAATTTGGAATTGGATGGTTGAACTTGAAACCTTAACCTTGGAGCCTTCGATGGAGTTTGAGAGTTGAGAGACTTGAGAGATATTGGGGGTTTTGGAGTTGGAATGAGAAAGATGTGATTATGGTATGAGTGGGGACAGTTATAGGTAATTATAGGCTTAAAACAAAGTAGTTTATGGGTTAGGGTAGGAGGAAATGACCAAAGAGTCTTTGATGAAATTCTACTGGATAGGGTCTACGAGACCAATCAATGGTCCATAAATCCGTTTACGGACCATAGAGTCCGTTCATAGGAATCAGAGCAAATTTTTCCATCGCAGAACCAAAACCATGAATTCATGTTTATGATCCATCCCGTCTTCTATAACTCATAGACAACCCTCGTATTTTCCCTTAACACTTAGCCAAATTTTCACGCTTCTGAAGCCTTACTATGAACTCTCTTCTACGATTCATGATTCTTTCTACGAGCCGTAGATTTTCCCTTGTAGAACCTATCATGCTTTAGTCAAATTTTCCTATTTTACTATCAACCATGAGACCGATGTATGACTCGTACTTTCAAATACAAGCTCATCTTGTTCATTCGTAAATCAAGTTCAAAATCCCCTTAAATTACCCAAATCTGGACCCCAATATATGACCACCTTTCACGGTTCATAGATAGTTTCATGGATCATAAATTAGCTTCGTAAATCCTCCCCAAACCTGGTCGAATTTCCAATCCTATGGAAACCAACTACGGCCTTGGTCTACGACCCATAGACCTAAGCATGACCCGTCATTGGATCTTGTCTTGTTGGACCTTAAGCTCACCTTTGTGAAGCTAGACCACAACCACCAATAATGACTTGTAAATCTATTAATGATTCGTAAAAGTTGTTCGTACACTGAACCCCAAATTTTGAAACTAAAATCGAGTGTCAGGGTCATCTATGAGACCCTATCTACAACCTATAGAAGTATCTAAGAGCCATAGAATGGGCTTGTAGTCCCTGGCACTAGAAAATCAAATTTGTAACTTTCTTCCATATTCCGACTTTTCAACATATGGGGTATTACACTATCATCCTTTGGAACATTCGTCCTCAAATGAGATACAAGCTAGCTTGAGTAGAGTAAAATAAATATTAACAACCAATCATGAATGCAATAATGAAACTTAAACATAAAATTCATGAAATTTTCAAACTTACGCATAAAATATCATTCAAAATCAATTTCATGAGTATGCACACATATATTATGACATGAAAAAGGTGAAACATAGAAATTTAGAGGATTTGAGCACCAACATTAAGTATCTTAGGATTGAGTGGAAGGAAAGAAATGGTATCATTTCATCATGTCCGCTTCTGCTTCTATGTAGCACTCTCAACTTGTTGGTTCCTCCATAATACTTTGACGAACACAACTTTCTTATTTCTCAACTTTTTAACTTGATAGTCAAAGATTTCAATCAAAACTTCATCATAAGATAAATTTTCCTCAACATTCACACTTTCCAATGGCATAATAGTATTTGGATCACCCACACACTTTCTCAACATTGACACATGAAACACTAGATGAACCATAGCCAACTCCAATGAAAATTCTAACTCATATGCCACCTTGCTATTTCACGTTAGGATTTTGCAAGGTCCCACAAACTTAGGACTCAATTTTTGCTTTTTATCAAAATTCATTATACCCTTCATGGGTGAGACTTTCAAGTAGACCCAATCATCCACATCAAACTCAAAATCACTCTTCCTAACATCTAAATATGACTTTTGGCAGCCTTCAATCTCTCTGTTATGAGCATTACCTTTTATAAAACATAAAGCACCAAATTGGGACCAATTAATGTCATCTCACCTACTTTGAACCACGCTATCAGAGAACTTCATCTTCTCTTATTTAAGGCTTCAAATGGGCCTATTTCAATGTTTGAGTGATAGCTATTATTGTAAGCAAATTTGATAAGTGGTAGATGATCATCCCAATTACCCTTGAATGACCCGATTCCAATCATGATGGCGCCTGCTAGATCCCACCTACAGGAAAGCCAATTCCCAACCCCAAGGTACCTGTCCAGAATCACTAATCACAATAATACTAGGCATACTTGAATAAACCAACACAACCTACCCAAAATTTAGAAGTCATTCGTATAGAGCTACTATGAACATAGTCATACACTCAGACATATATACACAATAACCATAATATACATAACCAGGAATACTCTTACAAATACTAGCCACTACACTGTACAAGGACAATATCTTGATACAAAAGACAGTTATCAAAAGGAAGAAGACTGCAGAGTGTCTATAGTTGTCGGTGCTTACCAAGTGTCTCCTGAAATGTTCAAGAACCCCCCTCAGTGACCGTGGCTAGTACCTGGACCTGCACTATCGGTAGATGCATAAATATAGGAGTGAGTACTGGTAACAGGCATCCAATAGGCATCATCAGTTGATTGAGTGAAATATTGTAACTATAGAAGGCTCAAATATAGAGAACTGTAGTAAGACTAGCAAAGTAGAACTCAGATCAAGGAAT
Source organism: Solanum aculeatissimum (assembly GCA_038996855.1). Lineage (NCBI taxonomy): Eukaryota > Viridiplantae > Streptophyta > Magnoliopsida > Solanales > Solanaceae > Solanum > Solanum aculeatissimum. Next base: position 24,460 of record JBCEWC010000139.1, read on the forward strand.
AAACATATCTAGAGAATCACTGAACCTTAACTGAACAACCCCAGTGATGTGCAATGATATCATCTGATGAAACTTGGGTAGGCTCATATCACAACTGTCACCGAATAGAGGTATGGTGTTGTACGTGGGTGTAAGGCCCTAGTATTTATGCATGTACACCAACTGGCCCCCCATAAACCCAACATGTACACCTCATGCACAACCTAACTAACAGAAACACGACAAAATCTAACTCTCAATATCACATGGTCAAGGGGTCGAGCTATACATAAGTGTAAGGCCCTAATGTCTATACTTGTACGCCACCATAAGCCCAGAGGGTACACCTACGCACAATCAGGGTGTGTATAGGTGTATGGATCCACGGGTAATCAACTTGGTCCCTAACCCAAGAATAATCGACAAGGTTCCAGGCCCAAGAATAAGCAACAGGGTCCCCAAAGATAATCAATAGAGTCCAAAACCCAAAGGTAATTGACAAGTCCTAGACCTAAAGTATCAAGAGGGTCCCAGACCCAAAAATAGTCAACAGGGTCCTAGACCCAAAGTATCCATAGGGTCCCAGACCCAAGGGTAATCAACAAGATCCCAAACCCAAAGTATCAACAGGGTTCCAGACCCAAGAATAATCAACAAGGTCCCGACCCAAAGTATCAATAGGTGCTCAGACCTCGAAAGCAACATCCTAGATGTGGCTATCGAGGACTCAGACTATGAGAAATGCCACCCAAGTAGTAGACACTTAGATGTGGCCATCGGATCTTGGAGAACGAGGAGTGTCATCCAGGACTCAAAGCATAGGAATAGTCACTCACTCACTAGTCTATCCGGAGATCCAATAATATTGTATCTCAAGGCAAGAATCACAACCCTCAACCAAGCATAACTATCACCCTTCTTAGAATATAATAGGTAACCCCAACGTCACATAAGGATAACAAGTGCACAATGACTAACAGTTGTATACAAAAGTATATATGTCACAGACCAACATAGAGTCATGCCCAACCAAGGCCAAGTATACCATAATCCAATCAACTCAACATGTCTTCTAGAGTTTGAATTATCCTCTTCGCTTTTTCAATTATTTGAGGATGGAAAGCGGTGCTTAAATTTACTTTGGTACTGATCTTAGGCATATTTATACGTCGAATAGTCAATTTTACCCATGTTTAGAGCCTAGTAGAGGATAAATAATAGAGTCTAGGTGGTTTGTTGTGCAATTTTGCTATTTCACACTAATACTTGGCCAAGAGTGCTTTTTTAGTTATATTTTGCAAGATTTTAAATAGATATGTATGTCTGGATTTATAGCCAAAAAAACAAGAGAGAGTACAACCGGAAAAAGAAAGCATAAAAATCCAACATGTATTGGAAAAGATCATCTCCGCATCGTAGAGTTGGATCGTGGCAGTTTGAATTTGAGAAGGATCATAAAAAGGCGTGAAACACCCATTGGGGAATAAGTACGCATCACAAACTTGGTCTACGATAGTACATATTTCGCCGGATTAGCTGGAAGTGCAAATCACACAGTAAGGGAACCAGTCTGTGTCGCAGACTTTGATGTTGCATAGTGAAAGTCAGAAAATAAGATTTCTTAGGTTTAAATACTATTTTTAGTCATTATTTTTATGATCATTCTTTTTCTGGGACAGAGAGGAGAGACGAAGAACTTCATTCTAGGGCTATTTCTTTCATTTTTTCTTCTATAAATATATTCGTTGCATGTTTCTTAGACTAATTTTGTATTTAAGATAAACAATGAGTGACTAATCTATCATATCCTGGGATTGTGGCCATAGACTATGTTCTAGACTTCATTTTCTATGATTTATGAAAGAGTTTTTATTTAATTACTTCTATATTCCTTTAATATATATTTCATAGTCTAGCCAACTGTGAAATACACTTGTTGTCTACCTTAGATTCAGAAAATGTTGAGGGGATAGAACACAGGGTGTAGGGAGCTTATTTGTTCTTGGAAACTAGGATGATTCGTGTATGAGAGACTTGTGATACCTACCCATACACCTTTCTTAGTTAATAAAACATGAAGATAGATTTAATACATTTTCATTGATCATGCTTATCTCTGCTCAACGATGTAGTTAGGTTATCAATGAGAATAGTCAAGTAGAGGTTGGAAGACTATGCTTGGTAAATTAAATCCTAAAAATCAGTAATTAAAAGACCCATGAATAATCATAGGAATTGAGGCTAGATCATATGTCAAAATGGTTATAATCATGGGATCTCGCTTAATTTGGTAAAACTCTCAGCAAAGTAATTGATCATAATTAGTTAGTTTAATTTTAATAATTTAGTAGAAATAAATAATCCTTATCTTTTCTTACACAATACACATTGCATAGTTCTTCTTTTGATAATAATTGAAAGCTAACTAAAGTCCTTGGGTTCGATATCCCAGCTATCTAAGAGTCACTATATTACTGGAATAGATCGAGTACACTTGCGTGTGCTAGGGAAGCAATAGGGTTTTGGCGCCATTGTCAGAGACTTTAAGTTGGTAATTGGTTATTGTTCAAAAGTTGATTTATTTTTTAGTGTTGACCACACTTGATCTTAGCCATGTTTTTGTTGCAGGAATTTAGTTTGATGCACTAGCGAAACTAGAGCCTTATTTCTGCAAAGTAGGAGAAGGGCAAGACTACTATATTGAATCCCACCTATTGACCTCGTCGAATAAGAAGAGCAGGAAGATGATAAGGAAAGGGTAGATCCAGTAATTGACCCTGTCTTGAACCAATGGCGGCTAGACTAGTTCAAGATGTGGAAATCCCGGGGGTTACTAATGTTACCTATAACATTCAAAAACCACCTCCTAGTGGTAGATTTAAGCTCAAGAGGAATATGGTGCAATTTTTGCACTCTACCGGTCAGTTCATGGGATTGCCATATTAAGATCCCCAAGTCCATCTTCAGAACTTTTTGGAGATCAACGACACCTATATTCCTCACGAGGTGTCTTCAGATTATGTGAGGTTAACCTTGTTTCCTTTCTCACTACTTGGAGAAGCAAGAAGGTGGTTGCAGTCTGGGTCACTTAATTCTATAACATCTTAGGAGGACCTGGCTAGGAATTTCTTGATAAGATTTTTCCCATATGGGAATACAACTAAGCTTAGGAGTGAAATCCTGAGTTTCAAACAAAAGTCAGGGGAGAACTTTTTCCAAGCTTGGAACAGTTCAAATCATTGCTTGTGAACTGCCCTCATCACCACTAAGGTAATGAGGTATTGGTCCATACCTTCATTGAAAGGTTGGAACCTAATACCAATATTTTACTTAATTCTACTATAGGTGGATAGGCTTTGGAAAAGACATATGATGAGCTTTATGTTTTGTTGAATCGTATTGCACAGGGAAATCCAAAATCGAATGGTAGAGAAAGAAGACCTGTGGTATAAAAGCAAGCAGGTGTGTTGGAAGTGGATGCAATGACAGCTCTACAAGCCCAAGTGTCAGCCATGCAGAATATGTTGACTACCCACCTTAAAAACCTGGCTTTGGGACAACAACAAGCTCAAGTGAATATGGTTTAACAACAACAACCTTCTTGGTATGAGGTGTGTGGCAGTGGTGAGCACACAACTGATTTTATGGCACCAATCCAGAGTCCATCAACTTTGTGAGTAATGCACCTAGAGAAGGAGGCAAACAAGGATATGAAAATATTTAAAACCCCAACTAGAGAAATCATCTTAACTTCTCTAAGGGTGGTAACTAGCAGAATCAAAGGACCTCTCAATATAGACCACAAGGCGATGAGCATCCACACAATCAGCAGGGATAACAACCAACCAAACCTACAGGTATCTTTAGACAGATCCTGGAAAGCCGACAGAGGTCTATAGCAGATCAGGCTAAGTTTGCTATAGATGTTCATCAAAATCAACTTTCCATTCAAAATCTCAAAAAACAGTTTGGGCAACAGGCAAGTGCACAAAATTCTAGATCACAAGTTGGCTTGCCAGGTAACACTGATCCAAACCCCAAGCAGGTGAACGCGGTGAGTACAAGGAGTGACAAAACTATGGCAGAACTAGTCCCAAAGAATAAGAGTGGGGACAACCTAAATATTGAGAAAGAAGATGAGGCTGGCAATCCCAGCCCTCCAAATATTGAGGCTGAACCAAGGCCAAAGCCTCCTCTTCTATTTCTACAAAAGTTCAAAAAGAAAAAAGAGGAAGAGTGCTTTGAGAAGTTCATCGAACTCCTGAAATAGGTACATATTAACTTACCCTTGACTAATATTTTTCAGGAGATCCTGAAATATGCCAAGTATGTGAAGGATATTGTGGCCAACAAGAGCAGGTTGGCAGAATATGAGACAGTTGCACTTACTAAATAGTGTAGCTCCAGGATCGTGAATAAATTGAAGCTACCTACCAAGCTAAAGGATCCTGGGATCTTCACTATCCAAGTTACCATTGGAATTTGCCTCAATGCGAGAGGATTGTGTGATTTGGGTTCTAGCATCAATATGATACCTAGATCTATGTTTAAGAAGTTGGGGGTCTTAAAGACCCAAAACCAACTATAATCTTGCTCTAGATTGTGGATCGTTCAGTGTCTAAGCCGAATGGGATTATAGAAGATGTCTTAGTCCAAGTGGGATCTCTCGTAATCCTAGTGGACTCTATCATCTTGGATTTTGAGCCAGATCTAGAAGTTTTATTCATTCTAGGGCACCTCTTCTTAGCAACAAAGGGAATTGATTAATGTAGTGGTCGGGCGCTTAACTGTGCGCGCTCATAATAAGGTAGAGGTCTTTGATGTCTACCAAGCTTTGAAGTTTCCTGCCATATATGATGATCTGGTAGCCATCATAGTTATAAATGCAGAGGTTGCAGTCCATCAGGTTGAGACTAAAGACCCTCTAGAAAAAGTGTTGCTCAATCAAGAGCTAGAGGGTGATAGCGAGGCTAATAAGATAGCAAGTGTGTTGAATAGCTCAAATGTTATCATGCTGAAAAAGTTTTGGAGCCATTGGATAGGGTGTTGGGTCCTAACCCAAACCATCCATTAAAAAAGCTCCCTAGTTAGAGTTAAAACCACTTCCCTCCCATCTCAAGTATGTTTTCCTTGGTGTTAATAATATTTTATTGATAATCTTGTCTGCTTCCTTGTCTGCAACCCAGGTTGAAACAGTTGTTGTTGTCTTGAAAATGAGGAAGAGGGGCATGAGTTGGCAGATTCCTAATCTTCAAAGTATTAGCTCGGCCCTATGTATGCATCGGGTACTCATGGAAGAGGGTCACAACTTGGTAGCCCAGGCATAGAAGAGATTGAAACCAATCATGAAAGAGGTGGTTAAAAAGAAGATAATCAAGTGGTTGGATGTTGAGATTATATACCCTATCTCAAACAACAAGTGGGTGAGTCCATTTCAGTATGTCCCAAAAAAGGGTGGGATGATTGTGGTTACTAATGAAAAGAATGAGCTCATCCCTATTAGGATGGTCACTGGGTGGTGAATCTGCATAGACTATCGCAAACTTAACGATGCCACCAGGAAAGATCACTATCCAGTGTCATTCATCAATCAAATACTGAATAGGTTAGCTAGGAAAGGGTATTATTGCTTCCTAGATGGATACTTGGGTTATAATCAGATTACCATTGCCCTTGATGACCAGGAAAAGACAACCTTCACATGTCCGTATGGAACATATGCATTCAAGAGAATGACCTTTGGTTTGTGCAATGCACCTACCACATTCCAGAGGTGCAGGATGGCCATTTTCCATGACATGATGGAGGATTTTGTAGAGATCTTCATAGACATCTTCTTCGTGTTTGGGGATTCATTTGATGCATGCCTTGAGAACTTAGAAAAAGTATTAGCTCATTGTGAAGAGACTAATCTTGTCCTAAATTGGGAAAAGTGTCATTTCCTAGTGAGGGAAGGAATAGTCTTGGGTCACAAAGTGTCCACATAGGGTTTAAAGGTTGACAGAGCCAAGATAAAGATGATTGAGAAGCTACCTCCCCCCGTATCAGTCAGAAGGGTTAGAAGCTTTCTGGGTCATGCGGGGTTCTACCAACGTTTTATCAAAGATTTCTCCAAGATCTCAAAGTATTTGTGCGTACTACTGGAGAAGGAGGTAAAGTTTAACTTTGATGTTCCTTATTTGCATGATTTTGAGACCTTGAAGCAAAGGTTGGTAGAAGCTCCCATTTTGATGGCTCCTAATAGGGAGCTCCTATTTAAATTGATGTGTGATGCTAGTGATATAGCAGTGAGAGCAGTTCTGGGTCAGAGAAAGGATTAGATCTTCCATTCTACATACTACACCAACAAAACCTTGGATACAACACAGTGTAATTATACAGTCATAAAGAAGGAGATGTTGGCATTAGTATTTGCTTTTGATAAGTTTTGCTTCTATTTGGTGGGTACCAAAGTGGTTATATTCACATACCATGCAACACTGAGGTGCCTTTTCAACAAGAAGGATGCAAAGCCCAGGCTTATTAGGTGGATTCTCCTACTACAAGAATTTGACATTGAGATCAAGGACAGGAAAGGGTGTGAGAACCAGATCGTAGATCACTTATCAAGGTTAGAAGATGGCACCCACATTGGGGAGCAATGACAAATCAAAAAGGAAATTCCAGATGAGCAACTCTTGGCTTTGAAGATTGAAGAGTTTCCCTGGTATGCTGATATTGTGAACTACTTAGTGAATGGGGCGTTCCCACCTGATGCAACTAGCCAATAAAAGAAAAGGTTTGCCTATGAAGCAAAGTCGTATGTATGGGATAAGCCTTATCGCTTCAAACAGGGCTCTAACAGAATGGTGAGAAGATGTGTACCCGAGGTTGAGACACACCAGGTGCTTGAGCACTGCCATGCTTTACCCCATGGAGGGCACTATGGAAGAGAGAGAACTGCCCATAAGATATTGCAATCCAATTTTTTTTGGAATACTTTTTTCAAAGATACTATCCATTTTGTTAGGAACTGTGATGCATGCCAATGGATTAGGGCCATATATAGGAGGCATGATATACCTCTTAATAATATCATAGAGGTTGAGATCTTTGATGTCTGGGGGATGGACTTCATAGGACCATTCCTACCATTCTTCGAAAATTAATACATTTTGGTAGTTGTGGACTATGTGTCTAAATGGGTTGAGACTGTGACCCTACCCATGAATGACTCCAAGGTACTGAGTAAATTCCTGAAAAAGCACATCTTTATGAGGTTTGGAACTCCACGAGCCATAATCAGTTATGGAAGGGCACGCTTCATCAACCAAACCATAAAGAATTTGCTAATAAAGATGGAGTCAGACACAAAGTAGCCACAACCTATCACCCACATATGAACAAATAGGTTGAGGTATCTAATTGTGAGGTCGAGCAAATCTTGCAAAAAACAGTCAATGCTATGAGAAAGGATTGGGCACTGAAGCTGGATGAGACTCTGTGGGCATACAGGATAGAATACAAGACTCCAATTGGCACTTCACCATACAAGATGGTCTTATGGAAGGCTTTCCACCTCCTTGTCAAGCTAGAAAAGCGTATTGGGCCATTAAAAATCTCAACCTAGAGCTCACAGGGCCCAAGCGCATGAAGTAATTAGAGGAGTTAGATGAGTTTAGACTTCAGGCGTACGGGAATGCCAAGCTCTATAAAGAAAAGACAAATAAAAGACATGATCATTACATCGTCAAGTGCACCTTCAAACCTAGGCAAAATGTACTTCTTTTCAACTCTCGTTTGAAACTTTTCCAAGGAAAATTAAGGTCGAAGTAGAGTGAACCATTCGAAGTGGTGCTAATGACGCCTCATGGTGCTGTTGAACTTTGGAATGAGACCAAGACATCCTCGCTCTTGGTTAATGGTCAAAGAGTCAAACACTACTATAATGTTGACATAGATCATGAAGAGAAGGCCATTGACTTGGCCGATGAATGAGAAAATGATGTTGTGTCGTGCTACGATGGTAAATAAGTGTTACACGGGAGGAAATCCATGGTGAGGTACTTTTAATTTTTCATGTTTTAATTCTTCGTGTAGGCATTAAGAAAACCATCGAAAAGTGTTACATTGACATAAAATACAAGTCTGCGATAAGTTCGTATCGCGAACTTGGGCACTTTTTAGTCAATTTTTAGTCATTTTCATTTCCCATTGATTAGTTGAGTATTTTTGGATTTTTTTTGGCTGAATTGACTTATTTTCATATTTTAGCTTATACTCAGGTGTTCGAAAAAAAATTCGGGATCCGATTGTCGAAAAATAAATTTTTTCAGGCTCCAAAAATTTTCCAAACCGAAAGAGTCCATGACAAGTTCGCGTCGCGGACTCGTTCCAGCTTGGTTCATTTCTATGTAAGCCCAAAAATGTGAAAAAAGCAAAAAAATAGAAGTGAATGTCTATGACAGGTTCGCGTTGCGGACTTGTCGTGGACCAGTTCAAATGGTTGTGAAAGTTACCCGACCTACCCCTAATTTTTACCCCTTTTAAACCCCTACCCTTTCCACCCTCATTCACGTGACCCCAACCCTAATTTCTCCCCTTTTCACTCAATTTTCCTCTAATTCTTCAAACCTAACTTCCCCTTCCCCTCTAATCTACGACGCCCACCTAGTTCTTGTGAGTTTTAATTGATTCCCTTATGTTCTCACACTTACATGTATGAAGTCTTCACTCTTTGGCCTTGAGCAACAAGGAAATCGTGTAATTTATTGGGTGTTGAGTGTTTGGCATGAATGTTTGATTTTAACTTGTAATTCATGTGATATTTGCCATAGATGTTGGATTTTTGTGCTTAAATATGAAATTTGGGTGGAATTGTATATGGGTACCCATGTGTGAATACTTAGGCCAAATTTGAGGGTAATGGGGCTATAATTCTTGGTTTGTGATTGTTCTTTCCTATTTTTCTTTATATTCCATGATCATTCTTGATTGTTGAGGAATTTTGGGCACTCAATTTCTTGCCATCTGGATGGTTGTGACTAATTATGAACCATGGACATTATGGCTGTGATTTGGGTTGATTTGTTTGAGTTGGGTAGTTATTTTATCCAATTGATCATGAAATACATGGGCTATGTGTGTATGAGGAAGTGTTTGGGTGAGTGTGGTGTCAATGTTTTTACACTTGAAAAACATGATGTGAGGGTGTGATTGTGTATGCCTTTGTGATGGTGATTGTGGGTTGATTGGGGGAAGTCTGAGTACCTTATTTCTCCTATAATTTGAACAAAGTGTGGGATTGGGTTTTGAGCTTTTGGGATTAGGTGTAGAGGTCATGCTTTATTTTGGGTCTGACTTATAGAATTTGATTTTTGCAGGTACTTAATGGCATCTCAAAGGTGTCGTGATTGTGGAGAGGGCTTCTCCAGTAGATGAAAGTGGGACATGGGTGTGCCTCAAGTACCCCTTACCCCTGTAGTGCCAAGGGGCCAACGCCCAATGTTCGGGCTAAATGCGGTCCTATAGCATGAGAATAGGTGGTATAAGTTTTACACTGAGGCAAAGTACTTCCCTGATGTTTCGATTGACCAAGACAACTTAGCCCGGGACTTTCCTCACATCCTAGAGCATATGCAGCAGTCTCAAATGGGGTTTGTTTTTGCAAACCCGATGGAGTGCAACCTCAGTTTGGTATGCGAGTTCTATGCCAACCTACAGACAGATGGCAAGACTCAAATTGTACTAGTGCAAGGAGTTAAAGTGACAATGTACTCTGTGGACATAAATAACATCCTAAGGACTCTGGACGTACCTTCAAGTCCCATGATCGAGCTTCAGATCTGACTTCCTTATCAGGCCATGAGGCACACTTTGGCTAGCCCCACATCTATGGCTTGTTTGATTAGGCACGGGTATAGAAACTATCATATGTCATTCTCATTTGCCCGCATAAACCTGGATGCCAGGGTGTGGAAACAAATTATGATACATGCTCTCATACCCGACCTCTACTTCACTGAGGTCAGTCAGGACCATACTTGCTTGATATATGCTTTAATGTCTGGAGGGGTGATTAACTTCAGGGTTGTGTTGAAGTCATCCATGCGGAAGGCCTAGGTACACAAGGGTGCAAGTACGCGCTCGGGGATTTAATTACTATGTTATGAAGGCATGCAAGTGTACCTAAGGAGCCATTGGATTATAGGCCCTACATTCAGGACATGCTTATTGTGTCACTAGCACAAAGGGGCCAGATATCATGTTTGGGTTTATATTGACTTCGTAGAAGAGAGTGCACAGAGACTAGCTGATCTTAGGGTGGCTGTATGGTTTGGAGAAGCTCTGCCATAGGACTGGTGGTTACCCTTCGACTGATGATAAGCTCTGTCAGGTGGAGCTACAGTACCCTCTCAATGACCATGCTAAAGCGATGTTGGGGATAGGACCTCACTTCTTTGAGCTAGTGGATGATGACATACCCGCTGATCCTAAGCACATCAGGGAGGTATCAAATGTTGAGTCTAAGGATGAGCTATATGATGAGCCACCTTTGCATATCCATGGGGCCTCTCAACTCCCAGCACCTGATATGGAGGAGTGAGTACTGGACCCCTATTGTCACAGTATTGACATGCTTTGGCACTAAGGATAGTGTGATATTTTATGTATGGGGTGGGGGTATCTTTCTTTTATGATTATGATGCTATCTTTCTATTTCGGTCATGTATAATCCAAATTATGCTTTACTTTCTGTTTCTTTATGTTTAATTAAGACAATGTTTTTTATTCTGTTTTGAAATTTTAATTGGGTTGTAATTAATTAAATCATGGCATGTTGTTTTTATTTTAAGTATTAAATGTCAAGTTGTGTTGCATGATGTGATTGTTGTTGCGTTGTGTTGATATCCCATTTTTGCATAGTCATAGTTAAGTGATAGGGCCCTATGATAGATGGATGACGATCGTCCTAAAGGTATTCATCAATGTGTATCTCATGTAGTTTGTCAGTAGATGTGAATTGTGCAATATTGCGTAGTGGGCATGATTTTGAAAGAATTAAAAAATTTGAATGACCCACATTTTTTATTTTATATCTATGTATGTGTTCTTGATGTTGGATTCATGAGAATGTTTGTGATGGTTATAATGATATTGATCCTTTGATGAAATTGTGCCATGAAATAGTGAGCTTAATTGTATGTTCATGTTGCTATAATTGCTAGAACTTGCCATGTATGTGGACTTAACTAGGTAGATGTAGAACTTGGACGATAGAATCTAAGAATTTCTTTGGCAACCTTGATTTAGGCCTTCTTTTGAACCTATCATAGCGTATTTTATCCCTAGTTATCCCATTTTGAGCCTTAGCCTTTTTTCTTCGGACAACCACATAATAAGTCAAATCTCTTTCTTTCTTGAACCGTGACTTTGATTCTAATTTCCTAAGTGTTTTAGCATGGAAATGATGAAAGGAGTTAAGCTTTGAAAAGATACCCCTGAGACAAGCCTTGGTATTAAGAAAGAATACATATTTGAAAAGTTAGGACCCAGACTAATAAGGGTCCGCGACCAATCCGCGTTGTGGACCTGGTTAGGTCACTGTGAAAAAAGTATTTCTTTTCTTTTTAAGAATATATTCCAGGCAAGGATGTCGAGGATAATGTTAATTGGGAAGTTAAAAGGGAAATGTGATCTAGTATGAAAACCAAAGAAAAGTGTGTATAAAGTGAAAGTATATGCTAGACTAAAGCGCTTGAGAGTTGAGCTACTAATTCATATCCTAAAAAACCACTACCCCCCGTCTTTAGCCTAAATTACAACCAAATTAAAAGTTCTACGTGATCTTTTGAGTTAGACTTCCACTATAGTGAGGACCTACATTAAGGGCAAGCCGATGGGAATTAGAAGCAACATGAGATATCATTTAGGAGAGCGAGAGTTGTGGTTATACCCATTGTCACCATCTATTGTATTCCATTATTGTGCGTATGTATAAGTAATTCTTCAGGTGAGGGCACATGATTGTTGAAGGATTGATAACTATAATAACTCAAAACATAAGTTTTTCATGAGTTCGTATGCATCATAGAATATGATCTTGAGGTGTGGTGGCATTTGAGTGGATCAATTAGATGGCAATGATGTATAAAATGCTTAGACAAGCCCCTATGTCAATCTTTGTCCCTTAGCAATACTACCTAGGGAATCACATGCATGTGTCTTAATTTGTCCGAGGACGAACAAAGCTTTAAGTGTGAGGTGGTGATCTTAGGCGTATTTATACACCGAATAGCCAATTTTACCCATATTCATAGCCTAGTTAGAGGACAAACTAATAGAGTCTAGGTGGTTTTTAGTGTAATTTTGCTATTTCACACTAATTCTTGACCGAGAGTGTTTTTTGATTGTATTTTGCAGGATTTTAAATAAATTGCATGTCCGGGTTCATAGCCGAAAAATAAGGGAGAGTAGAATTAGAAAAAGAAAGCATAAAAATCCAATATGTACTAAAAAAGAGCATCTCCGCATTGTGGAGATGGATCATGGAAGTTTGAATTCGAGAAGGAACATAAAAAGATGTGAAACACTCATGGGGGAACACGTTCGCGCAGGATAGTACAAATTTCACCGGATGAGCTAGAAGTGCAAATTACACTGTGAGGAAATTATTCCGCGTCGCAAACTTTGATGTTACACAGTGAAAGTTGAAAAATGAGATTTCTTAGGTTTAAATACTATTTTTAGTCATTATGTTTATGATCATACTTTTGCTGGGACATGGAGGAGAGATGAAGAACTTCATCCTAGGGTTATTTCTTTTATCTTTTCTTCTTTAAATTCATTAGTTGAATTTTTTTAGACTAATTTTATGTTTGAGACAAACAATGGGTGGCTAATTTCCCATATCCTGGGATTATAGCCATAGACTATGTTCTAGACTTCATTTTCTATGATTTATGAATGAATTTTCATTTAATTACTCTTATATTCCTTTAATCTATATTTCATAGTCTGGTCAACCGTGAAATACATTTGTTGTCTATCTTGGATTCAGAAGATGTTGAGGGGATAGAATACAGGGTGTAGAGAGAGAGCTCTAGAAAACTAGGATGATTCGTGTATGGGAGACTTGTGACACCTATCCATACACCGTGCTTGGTTAATAAAATAGAAAGATAGATTTAATGTGTTTTCATTGATCCTGCTTGTCTCTGCTCAACGATGTAGTTAGACTATCAATGAGAATAGGCAAGTAGAGGTTGCAAGACCATGCTTGGTAAATTAAATCCTGTAAATCAGTAATTAGAAGACCCATGAATAATCATAGGAATTGAAGCTAGAACATATGTCAAAACGGTTACAGTCCTGAGATCTCGCTTAATTTGGTAAAACTCTCAGCAAAGTAATCGATTATAATTAATTTAATTTTAATAATTTAGTAGAAATAAATAATAATCATCATCTTTTCTTATACAACACACATTGTATAGTTCTTCTTTTGACAATACTTGAAATCTAACTAAAGTTCTTGGGTTCGATATCTCAGCTCTCTAAGAGTCACTATATTACTGGAGTAGATCACGTGCACTTACGTGTGTTAGGGAAGCAACAGGTACCAAGACCTCTATGAATAATTTTAAAAATAAGAGGTTATTAAGTACCACGATCTGCTATGATAGACAATGGTTCACCATGCAACCTTACTAACTCCAAAATATACAATTTGATATATTCGGCACTAAAAGAAGTCTTGACAGGTAGAAAATAGGTTGATTTCATCATCCTATTCACTATTATCCAAATTGTGTCATGTTGCTTTTAGGTATGAGGCAAACCCATTACAAAGTCCATATTCACATATTTCCATTTTTAAGTAGGAATTTCAATGTGTTGGACTAAACCACCCAACCTTTGATGTTCAACCTTTATTTGTTGACAATTTAGGCACTCTGCTACAAATCTTGTTATATCTTTCTTCATTCCATTCCACCAATGCAGCTCCCTTAAGTCCCTGGTGGATTCCAGATGGATTAAATATTGGAAATTGTAGGTTTCATTCAATATCATCTTCCTTAAGTCATCGACACTGAAAACACATAACTATCCTCGGTAATGAAGTACTTCATCTACCCTTTGTGAAAACATCTCCACCTTCTTTTCAACCACCAATTTCTTCAACTTAACCAATGTTGGATCCACATCTTGCTTTGCTTGAACATCTGCCACCAATGATGACTCTGACCTATTTTGCATGTGAATACCATCCTCATTAAAATCACTCAATTTTACACCCAAACGGGCCAAATAGTGCATATCTTTCACCAACTCTTTCTTACCATCTTTAACATGAGTCATACTACCCATAGAAATCTTACTAAGTGCATGAACCATAATATTTATCTTGCCTAGATGGTATAATCCACTCATGTCATAGGCCTTTAGGATTTCAAGCAACCTCTTTTTCTTAGATTCAAGTCCCTTTGACTAAACACGTATTGCAAGCTCTTGTGGTCGGTGAATATGTTAACATGCACCCCATAGAACTAATGACACCAAATTTTCAAAGTAAATAATGCGGTCGCCAATTCAAAATCATGGGTTGGATGGTTGCGTCCATGCACTTTCAATTGCCTTGAAGTATAAGTTATGATCTTACCATGTTGTATCAAAACACAACCCAAATTAATAGTAAAACATCACAATAGACCACAAATCCATCAGAATCTTTCGATAATGTCAAAATATGATCCAATGTAAGATGATCTTTTAATGTTTGGAAGTTTTTTTCGCACTCATCCTACAGTTGGACATTTACCTTCTTTTGAGTCAACCTAGTCAAGAGCGACGCAATAGATAAGCTTTTAATATCCAAATGAGACAACGGTCTAGGCTAATTCCTTACCATCTCTGCCTTCTTTAGATCAACCATAATTTCATCATCGGACATCACATGACCAAGAAATGCCACCTCCCTCAACCAAAATTCATACTTGCTAAACTTTGCATACAATTACCTATCCCTCAAGATTTGAACCACAACCCTCAAATAATCCATGTTTTCTTCTTCACTACGGGTTTAAATCAAAATGTCATCTATGAAGACTACCATAAATATGTCAAAGTAAGATTTTGAACACTCTATTCATTAGATCTGTGAATATTGTTAGTGCATTAGTCAATCTAAACGATATAATTAGGGATTCAAAATGGACACATCTTTTTTGAAATGTCGTCTTGAAAATGTCACGTTCCCTTACCCTTAGTTGATGATAACCGGACCAGAGATCAATTTTGGAGAACTAACTTGCCTCTTGCAATTGGTCAAATAAATCATCTTATCTCAAAATTGGATACTTGTTCTTTATGGTAACCTTATTCAAATATCGATTGTCTATATATATTCGAAGTGACACATCTTTTTTTCTCACAAACATCATGGGGGCACTCCATGATGACATGCTTGGCCTAATAAAATCCTTCTCCAACAAGCCTTTCAATTTTTCCTTCAACTTCTTTAGTTTTGCTGGGGCTAAGGGTGTCAAATGGGCAGGTTGGGTTGAAATTGAGAATGTTAAAATGGGTTGAAATAGAGATTGGGTTGGATTATGACCCGCTCAAATTTACTTTGGGCTCAAATGAGTTGGTCTCAAATGGGCTAAAAATTGGATTGGGTCATGACCCGCTCAATCTCAATAATTCTAACATATTATTATTTACTTTTTATAACCACAATTTGAATTGCAACTCAAGAAAATAAAAATAAAAAGTTAAAATAGATAGATAAATCATAGAACATATAAAATAGATAGAAAACATATATTACATCAATGCAAGTAAAGAGCCTTAGAACGGGTTGAAATTAGAAATTCAATTGGGCTTAATTGAAGATTTTTTCATAATGGGTTGAAGCTTGAATGGGTTGAGATTGAACCCAATGCAAATTATCTTGAGCCCAACCCATAAACTTTTGGATGGGTTATCTATATTTGGGCTAATTTTGACACCCTTAGCTGGAGCCATACGATAAGGAGGAATAGAGATAGGTTGAGTATCGAGAAGAAAATATACCAAAATCTATTTCCCTTTTGGGAGGAATATCGGGTAAGTCATCAGAAAACTCATTTATAATGGGGACTGACTCAAGAGTATGAGTTTTGGAATTAACATCTCTAACCCTCATAATATGATAGATACATTCCTTAACGATCACCTTTTGAGCTTTGAGAAAAGAAACAAATCAACTCTTAAACACGAAATCACTACCCTTAAACACAAAATCACTACACGAAATCACCTTTAAATGTTTTATTCATGCTAGTTTAATTTATCGATTAACGTGTCAGGTTCAGCTGCTTGATTTCACTATGTCATTTTCATTAATAAGTCACTTGAAATAGGCACGTTGCGGTCGATATGTCTACTTCATCTGCTTGATTTTTCTATGTTATTTCTATTAATTCTTTCTTTAGTTGCTTCAACTATTAGTTTATAGTATTACCCATAATAAATTATTTTTTCTTAAAGGCAGTTATTGATTAACGTGTCTGCTTCAGCTGCTTGATTTCACTGTGTCATTTCTATTAATTATTTCTTCAGCTGCTTCAAATATGAATTTACAATATTACCCCTTATAAATTATTTTTTCTTAAAGGTAGGTGCCGATTAACGTGTCTGCTCCAACTGTTTGATTTCACTATGTCATTTCTATTAATTATTTCTTCAGCTGCTTCAACTATGAATTTACAATATTATCCCTAATAAATCATTTTTTCTTAAAGGTGGGTGTCGATTAACGTGTTTGCTCCACCTGCTTGATTTCACTATGTCATTTCTATTAATTATTTCTCCAGCTACTTCAACTATGATTTACAATATTTACCCTAATAAATTATTTTTCTTAAAGATTTTACAATATTACCCCTAATAAATTATTTTTTCAGCTGCTTCAGCTATTAACAATTTAAGATATTAAAAAAATAATTAAAAATTTTGATTGACTCTCAAAACTTTATATGTGCAATATAAATTGAAACAAAATAAGTAACATATATACTTTAAAATGATATAAAATGTGTTATAAGTCGCAATAAGTAACAACCTAAAATTTTAAAATATAAGTATAAAAAATATATCAACGCCACATAAATATTATATTTGAATTAATAATTTTTATGTGTATAATAATTTTAGCGCTAAGAATTTAAAAGATTGAATCTGTCAAATTTAAATTCTAAATCTGGTTAATAAAATGATAAAAAAAAAATTATTCACGCTCGACGCTTTGTGCAAATCGAACAAATATATGACATGTATTCCATATGTTTTTTTTTCATTACCAAATAATGATTAATTGATATTTAATCTTGTCTGATTTGTTACTCAGTCGTAGTAAACGTATGTGGTTTAGTGGAATATCATCTGTATGTAAATATTTTTTCCAATTTAAATTTCCTCTTTCAACTATGAAGGCAAAACAGGGCATTTCAACCTAATTAGAGTCGTACTCAATAGGCCATCTAACCACATTTTCATTCTTTATTTTCTTCTTGTCAACTTATTTTTATTTATTTATTATGTTAAAATAGATTATTTATTTAATTTAAAAAATAAAATATTTAAATAACTTATAAATATATATTTATTAACGAGTGCATCAAGTTGTAAACATGAAATGACAAAAGGAGTGATAAACATGTAACTGAACAAACAATTAGTTAAGTAATTCCCTGCGTTATGGGGAAAAAAACAAGAAATTTAGTACAAGAATATTAATCATTGTCCGAGATCTATGGTCTCAATATATAATTAAACATATGCCAAAGCTGGATTTAATTAATTCAGTTTAAGCCTAATTCCTTTTTAAGGAATAATTATTCGCAGCTGGGCCCCACTTTAATTAATCGGCCGACTCTATTTCCTACGCAGGTTCCCCTTCTACCATTCATACCAATAAATGGGATTACCAACCTAATTAACTCGTCTCATTTTAAAGCTTATACTTAATTAAAACTTCATATCCATTTTATTTGTTACTATATTTTTATTTAAATTAGGAGTAACTAAAAATGGTAAATCCAATAAATTATTCTTATGCCACTTTAATACTACTTTTTTTTTTACCGCTTTAATATTATTTTTAGTAAAGTTATGTCTAAATCATTAGTTCAGTCACAACTCACAAGCATATACTTCCTCTGGTTTAATTTTTTTTTTATTTTGATTGAAACATCTTTTTTTTTAAAATAAAAGTTTTGTTTTTAATTTAAAATAAAAAATATATTAAAATATTATTTAATTTTATAATTTTAAATATATTGTATGACATGTTAAAATTAAAAAATTGATAAAAAGAAACTAAATATTTTTTTAAAACAAATTATAATAATAATAATAACAATATCAGCAGTGAAATTCCACAAATGAATATAAAGATGATAAAATATACATCTACCTTATCACTATATAAATTAATAATACAAAAGTGTTATTTATGAGTACGAAGCTATTGAAAATAAACTTGACCTTTACAAAATAATTGTTATTAGTCTTTCCGTTCATTTTTATTTGTCATATTTGGATTTGATTCATTCATTAGGAAAATAATGATTGATATAATTATTTTACTACATTCTATAGAGTAGTGATTAGATTGTTTTTATTGCATAGGATGGAGTGTTGCCCAATCAAGGACTCACATCTTCAAAATTTGCATGTTGCAGAGATAAAGATGTTGAGATGAATGTGTAGATATACTAAAGGGTTGTTTGGTTTGCAACATGATATCCCAGGATAAGTTATCCCACCATATATATGGGATAACTTATCCCATCACTAAGACAAAAATAGTGGAATAAATAGTTCAAGGATTACCTTATACCTCCAACCAAACATGGAATAAAATAGTCTTACATTTTATCTTGGGATTATTATAACTTATATCTCACACCAAACGATCCCTAAAAGTGACAAGATTAGAAATGAGATTTTGGCGAGAAGGTGGAAGTGGCCTCTCTGACGGATAAAATGAGGAAAGCCAGATTGAGATGGTTTGGACATGTTTGAAGAAAACTTCCCAAGTGAGAGGAGATGCGAGAGGCTAGTTGTAGAGAGTGTGTGGAGGGTAATAGGTAGACTTAAAAAGTATTGAAAAGAGGTGATTAGACAAAACATGATGCAACTTCATATTATCTAGGACATGACTTTAAATAGAAAAAATTAGAGGTTGCATATTAGAATAGAAGGTTAGTAGGGTAGAAGATATCTTGCTTAGACTTGTTAGTGCTTGTTGTAGTACTAGTCGTATACTAGTTTTTTTTTCTTTTTTTTGTAGATTTTACATTATTATTTAATTTACTATTATAATTTTTTCTTTTATTGCTTGAATTTGATGCACAAATTACTAGCTTAATGAAATAATAATGAAATCTGGTTACATTGACGCTCACATAATGGATATTGAAAGTGGTGGCTATAAAAAGAGAAAAGAAGGCTAGAGACATTTTAATTAGTAATTATTTTTAGGTGTCCACCGACAGAGGAAACAAGAAAAGATGATACACGAAACACCTACTACTTCCCATCCTCCTCTTTCCTCGCGACTCTCTATGTGTATAACAGTTAATACCCACAAAAAGCGTTTTTTTTTTCCATCTTTACCTCTTAACGTGTTCTTCATCAATCAATATTCATGTGGTGTTAAACTTTGCTGCCTTCTTTTGGTAACAATTTCTTACTTAATTGGAATTCTCTCTCTATATAAACTGAATATTCGCTTCATAATTCAGGGTCTTGATTTTCTCCATCTCATGACGTGCTAAATCCTCCGCAATTAACTCGTTTTCCCTCTCTGATACCTTATGACTAACCCCCTTTCTCTCCTCTTAAAATAGGCAGCACTATTTTTTGTTTATTCTTGAGCTTTTTCTGGACTTGGGTTTTAGGGTTCTGTCGAATTACCAATATTTTCCTTCATTTTCAGCCTTGTCTCATCTGCGCTTTTGGGGTTTTTAAGGTTGTTAAGAATTGTTGCCGATTTATTTATCTATGTGAGTTTGTTATAATCTGAATGAGGCGTCGTTCTCCCACATCCCAATCTTCGGATGATTCAATGGAGAAAGAGCAAGGCAAAAATCATCACCCTAGGGTTTGTTTGTTAGCTTCCTTGTCAGGTTTGTTTTGGTTTCTACTATTGTATTTCCATTTTGTCATTCTTGGGAGTAATCCTGCTCATGATTCACCTGCCTTGGATCCACTTTCCCTCTATAAACAACCAGCCCCTCAATCAAATCCCCTTAATCGTGCCACTATACGTAGTGCAAAAGTTGAAATTGATCATGAGTTAGTAGTAACATCCAAACCACTTGAAAAGAATGTACAACCACCTGTTGTTAGGCCTGTGATTAGCAATAATAGTTCTCGTCCAGATCCTGAGAGTTACTCCTTTATGAGAGCATTGAGAACTGTAGAGAATAAAAGTGATCCCTGTGGTGGAAGGTACATTTATGTGCATGATCTTCCTCCTAGATTCAATGAACATATGCTTAAGGAGTGTAGAACTCTTAGTCCTTGGACTAATATGTGTAAGTTTACCGCGAATGCTGGGCTTGGGCCACAAATGGAGAATGCCGAAGGAGTCTTCTCCAATACAGGATGGTATGCAACTAATCAGTTTGCTGTGGATGTCATTTTTGGCAACCGGATGAAACAGTACGAGTGCCTCACGAATGATTCCTCTCTGGCTGCTGCCATTTTTGTGCCGTTTTATGCAGGGTTTGACATTGCAAGGTATCTTTGGGGTTATAATGTGTCTACGAGGGATGCTGCTTCTCTTGATTTGGTTGATTGGCTCCAAAAGAGGCCAGAGTGGAGAATTATGGGGGGGAAGGATCACTTTCTTGTGGCTGGTAGGATAACATGGGACTTCAGACGATTGTCCGATTCAGATTCAGATTGGGGCAACAAGCTTCTTTTCTTACCTGCTGGGAGAAATATGTCCATGCTTGTTGTTGAATCAAGTCCATGGAATGCAAATGATTTTGGCATCCCATATCCGACGTATTTCCATCCAGCAAAGGATACTGAAGTGTTCACTTGGCAGGACCGGATGAGGAAGCTGGAGAGGAAGTGGCTATATTGTTTTGCTGGTGGACCACGACCGGGGAACCCCAAATCAATCAGGGGGCAGATCATTGATCAATGCAAGAAGTCTACAGCGTGCAAGTTATTGAAGTGTGGTCAATCGGGGGAGAGCAAATGTCATTCTCCCAGCAGTATCATGAAGATGTTTCAGAGCTCCCTTTTCTGCCTGCAACCTCAAGGTGATTCATATACGAGAAGGTCGGCTTTTGATGCTATGTTGGCTGGTTGTATCCCTGTCTTTTTCCACCCTGCTTCTGCCTACACTCAGTATACATGGCATCTTCCGAAAAACTACTCAGCCTACTCTGTTTTCATTTCTGAAAATGATGTTCGTAAGAAGAATATAAGCATAGAGGAAAAGCTAAATCAAATTCCTCCTGAGAAGGTGAAGGAAATGCGGGAGGCTGTTATAAGTATGATTCCTAGGCTGATTTATGCCGATCCTCGGTCTAAATTGGAGACTCTCAAAGATGCATTTGATGTAGCAGTTCAGGCAATTATAAATAGAGTTACAAGACTAAGGAAAGACATCATTGAAGATCGTAAATATGATAACTTCATTGAAGAGCTTAGCTGGAAATATTCATTGCTGGATGAAGGGCAAACTGAGATTGGAGCTCATGAATGGGATCCTTTTTTCGAAAAACCAAAAGATGGAAGTGCAGAATCTGATAATTCGTCAGCGGAAGCTGCTAAAAACTCATGGAAGAATGAACAGGGACAACAATAATGATGTGTTTATTTCCTTCAACATCCACCACCATCGTCACAACTTAGAATGAGATAACTACTGGTACTGATTACACGTGAAAGCTAGCATCCGGTTATAAAAGCTGGTCTCAGTGAAATTATAAGAACTTTGTGCAGATGAAGGACATATAGGAATACATAATCCTGCTTCTTATATAATTTCGGTTGTTGTTTTTCCAATTCTATGTTATTTATTAGACACTGTTAACAATAAAAATCCATGTCAATACTTTTGATCACCGAATGATGTTTTGTCAGGGTAAGAACTTCAGTCATTTGATTTCTGTATTATTTCAGTCATGCCTTGTAGCGATAATCGTTGTTGGACTGAGTGCCAGGTTAAATAAAGCTTCATTTTTGCTTCAGTCCAATCTCGTTGGAGATAAGATATATTGCAAGCATTGGAATTCCAGAGACATATTACAGAAATGTTGAAGAATTTGGGTGTATAATTGTGTAGTTGGTACTAAGATTTGTTGGCATCTTGCAGCTGAAGTTGTGTTTTTTTGTTTTAATAGTCTGCTCTGAAGCAATAGTATTTCGTCTCCTCCTTGTGCCATACTCGTAGTTCACTCCATTTCCATGTAATGTGTTTATTCTGTTGTCTGTGTATCATCATGCATGCACTTTGTGTGAGTAGTAAGGTCTTTCACTGGGTATGGGATTTTATCATCTTTGACAGTAGATATAAAAGGCAGTGTCTTTCCTGCTTGATCAGTTGCTAACGCAGCCGGTCTGTCTGTCAAGAACACAACTTGTGCATTAGTTAATTTCTCTCCCTCTCCTGTGAACTGAATTGTATTTTTTGCGGGCATGTGTGTGTGAAGCAACGCATAAAGTGCATAACATTGAAGTGACTTGGTACTTTTGTCCGAGGAAGATAGTACGTATTGGTGGAGTAATTTGTGTGCGCACTTGTGGCATAAGATTGAGATTTGTTTCTCATAGTATCTCTCATTTATGGTTTTTCCTCAAGGATGAGATGACATGGGACTATTTCCAACTTGCAAAGGTCTACTGAAGCAGCTGGCAACATAGCATTATTACGTCGCACAAATTGCATAAACAAATATTACTCACCAAAATGGCTAACGTAGGGGGTGAGACAGGCAGAGTATGGATTTAGTCAATACACAATTATTTTTGTTCAAATAGTATAGGTATAAATATTAAATTTAAAATTCAATTATTAACACTTGAAATTGTCAATATAAAATTGAGAACCATAAATTCACAACATAAGACTACGCAAAAATAGTTGAAAAACTACGCAAAAATAGTTGAAAAAGAGTGGTGGAAAAAAGGGACAAATGTACGTCAGGCCATGTGCAACAAATAAGTACTAGAAGAGCACTGTTCCCTCATAGTTCTCGATCTGTGACACAACTCAAAGATATGCATTTACGTGCTGTATACCTCAGGGTGTGTTTGGGGAAAATGCTTTCATGGAAAATAAATTAATTTTTTATTTATCTTTTCATATTTAATTGATAAGCGGAAAATATTTTTTTAAAAATAATTTTAGAAAATTATCTTTTATAGTGGAGCGACAACAAATTTTTAATTTATGGCCGATTTAAATTGTGTGGAAAAAGAGGGTGAGGGTTAGCTATAGAAGTGAGGGTTGATGAGTCATGAAAATATGATTTTTATGATGCTTAAAACATAGAATTATTATGAGTTCTTAAGCGTATTTATTATTTTAATATGCATTTTGTGTTTGTTTTGTAGGAAAACGAGAGTTTAATGGATTTATAGACGTGGGACTGATTTGAGGTGGAAATTCATTTAAATTCACTTATGCTTGAGAAAAATCACTTGTGGTCATGATGAGACAACACATGAGAGCCATGAGGAACTGCTAGGAGGCTGGAAATCCACAAGAAGGCAGCAGCAAAAGCTAGAACCCGCGCAACATAAGCTATCTCGGAAAGAACGATCAAGTCATATATGTTGCTTGTGTTGCACTGGGAAGTTTGCTACTGTCCATGTCCATTGAAGCAGCTCATATGCTGATGAAGATGAATATAATCAGTAGCTAAATGTACCAGGAGCAGTGCAGGACGAAATGAAATGAAAAGAGCCAAGAAACACACCACGGGCATGTTCGCATTGTTTGTGTTGCGCTTTGAGTTCGCCACTGCCCATGTCCGGTTGAGCTTATCATTTCATGGTGTGAAGATGAAGAGAAGCAGCAGCTAAGCTTTCCAGGACCAGTTGAGATAGAACAAAACGAAATGGAGCAAAGAATTACTCCACGAGAGGGTTCACGACCCGTGGAGTGCTTCAAGGATGGTGAAGCTGTTCGTCCATGTGAAGGCAGCAATTTGCGTCGTCGGCCACTCCACGAGACTTTGCACGACTCGTGGTGCACTCCACGAGCCGTGAAAGTGCTCGTACAAGGCACAAAGACAAGTGTAAACGTGTAAGAATTCTAGACGGAACTTGACGACTCGTGGACAGCTTCACGAGTCGTGAAGTTGTCCGTGAAAAAGAAGCAATTTTGGACGGTTTCAGCACCAAGTAAAAGACCACGGAAGGCCATTCTTGGCCGTCAAAAGGACCACGAGTCGTGGTCCCTGTCGTGAAACCTCACGCGACTGGAAATCCCTTACCTTTGAGGAGACTTTTCCTAATCGGAGTTCTTTTCCTACTTATTTTAGGATATTTTTAGCACTATATATAGAACGTAGATTTATTTTCTTAAACAATCTTGTACCCCACGTTTTGAGGCTGTTGTGGGCAATTGAAAACATAAAAAAATTTCAGATTTTTCTCTTCATCTACACGCTGGACAGTAGCATCAAGAACACAACGTTAGTTGTGAGTTTTTTATTATCGTCTTAAGTTTTTCCTTATTGTACCTCACTCTCGTCTTCAATGGGGTTTGCCTTGTTTTGCTTTGTGTTTTAGCGTATGAATTAAGAATTGACTTCTTATTCCTTGTAAGTGATTTTAACATGGATTATATCATGATTCACGCTCTAATCTTTGCAAGTTCGTAATCTAAACCCACAATTAGGGTTGTGGGAACCATGACGTTATAACAAAATAGGCAAAACGTAAAGTTTTATTGGGACTTGTATTACATGTATTGTGATTTCCTTTATTTAAAAGTCTTTCTTGATGAGTGCACACATTGAGAACTTTTTCGCACTCGTTAGTTGTCCGGGAGGAAATTAATGATTAGGAAAAGGAAATTACAATGGGAGATAGAAGCAATCGACCTAAGTTTGAGTCACTTGAGCTCGGGAGGGGATGGTATACTTAGGCTTGGGGATTAACTTGTATCTAAAGAACTTGAGATTGGGACGTGATAGTTCTCTGAAATCCAAAGCGAGGCTTAGTATTGAAAATATTCTAAGATCGGAAGGAGATGAATGACATACTTCTAGGAAGGACCAGGAGGTGAACTAGAGGTTATCAAACTCGCTAGATTTTACAGGCAATATAACGAACAATTAACCCGATGTTAAATGCTTACTAGTTATACATCATGGGAACCGTAACCCTAGTCATCCTCAAATTGTTCAAGCCTCAATTTATTTTGCATTCACATTCGTAGTTAGAAGCCTAAATCAAAACCCCTATTTTTACTTGTTCGCACTTGTTTGTTTTCTGGAAATAGAACCAACGACTAGAATAGTATAACTAGTAGAGTTGTTTCAACCTATTCCCTGTGGGATTCAACCCCGACTCTTAATTGGGTAAATATATTGCTAATGATCGTCCATATTTCTATAAGGAAGTATGTTTGAACGTTATCAGGGGTAAGAAAAAAGATTAAAATCTTTTACAAAATAAATTTTTATAATTTTAATTTTTCTGTGGGAGGGACGATGGTAGGAGGTCAGGGTCTCAGGGGTAAGGGTGAGATAAAAAAATATATAACTTACACAAATTTTATTGTGTAAGGAACAAATTTTAACTTGTCCCTACTCTTTTTAAATTTACCAAAAATCTCTTAAAAAGAACCACTTTGAGATACGTTGCAATCAACTGTTGATAAATGTTAATTGTAGTTACTCTCTCTTTCATAAATTAAATTATTTAATGCAATCAACCTATTTCTCATGAAAAACCTAACATATTCCTTCAGAAAAAAGGAGAGATAAATTTTGAACCATAAATTAAGCTAATTGATGTCAATAAACCTATTTCCCATAAAAAAAATCATTGGATTCCTTCAGAAAAATAAATTCAAATTTTGAATTCAATTTCATATGCTCAATATAAATTTTTTCACGCATCAGGTAGCTCATACAATTTTTTATTCATTATCTTCTTCAATTTTGTTGTTTCTATGTGTTACATATGAATTCTCATCCATTTTTCAGTGTAGGTCTTCCTCAAGTTAAAGAAGTTCCTCAAGTTCTCTTATGCTTCTAAATCATGATGTTAATTCGGCAAAGGTAGGATTTCGTGAAAACAGATCCAAAATCAAGTTGCAAGCTTTCAGATTTCTTGTATCAAGTTCATCATTATACTTCTAAATTTTCTTTTGAATTTTATTGCAAGTTGAAAACTTTCAGATCAAGTTGAGGAAGTTGCAAGTTGCAAATTGACTGTAACGATTTCCTTTCTAATTTCCTATATCAAGTATTTCAGATCAAGTTGAGGAAGTTGCAAATTGCTTTTATCAATTTGCTTTTTAATTTTCTGTATCAAGTTGCAAGTTGCAAACTTTCGAAATTTATTGTATCACATTCAACTTTATACTTATAATTTCCTTGTATCAACTCTGATTCATCGTTTTAAATTTCTTAAAAATCAAGTTTCATTGTATCAAGTTGCAAACTTTCAAATTTGCTTGTATCAAGTTCAACTTAATTTATACTTTTAATTTCCTTGTTTCAAATTTGATTCATTATATCAAATTTTTTTGTATCAAATTGCAAACTTTCAGATTTTCTTGTATCAAATTCAATTTATACTTCTAGTTTTATTGTATCAAATTTGATTCTTTTTATCAATTTTTTTTAATCAAGTTTCATTGTATCAAGTTGCAAAAATTTAGATTTTCTTGTATTAAGTTTGATTCTTATTCAAATGCAAAATTCAAATTATACTAAAAAAATACTTGATACCAACCAAATGATCCGATCGAAAAATATAAAAGATCGTTTGATACATATATTTTAAAACATATACTTGATATGTGAAAATTTACATATTGAGCGTATGAAATTGAATTCAAAATTTGAATTTGTTTTCTGAAGGAATCCAATGAGTTTTTTTTTAATGGGAAATAGGTTCATTGACATTAATTATCTTAATTTATGGTTCAAAATTTATCTTTCCTTCTTTCTGAAGGAATCTGTTAGGTTTTTAATGAGAAATAAGTTGATTGCATTAAATAACTTAATTTATGGAAGAGAGAGTAACACAATCCCACGATTCACACAACAAAAATGTCATTTAAACTGTTTTTGTTTGATCATAACTAATTTTCTTCGCAAAATTTCAAAAATTTAAATTGTCCTCCTAAAATAATTTCGCGAAGAAAAAATAAAAAGAAGAAAAATTGACGGTTCGTTCGTGAATCAAAATGGAAAATCAAAAGCAAATCTTGATACAATACTTGATTCTTTTTTTTAAAAAAAGAAGCAATTGTAACTAATTCTTTTTAAAAAAATTCAAATTATACTCCAATAAATACTTGAATCCAGCCAAATGATACCATCGAAAAATATAAAAGATCATTTGATACATATATTTTAAAACATATAACTTGATACGTGAAAATTTACCTATTGAGCATATGAAATCTAATTTAAAATTTGAATTTATTTTTCTGAGGAATCCAATAATTTTTTTTAACGAGAAATAGGTTTATTGACATTGATTAGCTTAATTTATGGTTCAAAATTTCTCTCCTTTTTTTCTGAAGGAATCTGTAAGGTTTTTTATGAGAAATAAGTTGATTGCATTAAATAGTTTAATTTATAGAAGAGAAAGTAACTACAATTAACATGTATCAACAGTAACTTGATACATGAAAATTTACATATAAGATAACTTGAAACAACTATATTTTTTATATCCGGTTAATTTGATGCTAAGAATATTGATACAATAAGGATTTATGACATTTAAAGATGCTTGATAAAACGAAAATTGATACAAAGGACTTTGAAGAAAATGAAAGTATAAAATATTGATTTGCTACAAGGCATAAATATAATAATAAAACTTGATACAACCAAGTTAAAACTATGTTGTTGAACTTGATACAATGAAATAAGCTTTTCAATTTTCATAACATCCAACTCGATACAAGAAGTTTTTTGAATTATAGTTGATACAATGAAATTCTAAGAGTAATGAAACACGAAAATTTCCTCTTCGTAGTTTAAATCATACCTCGGATTAAGAACAAGAGGAATTTCTTCGATTTGTAACACTTTCTCCGTTTGAACATTCATCTCTGACTTAGTGAGAACTTGAGTAACTTCGACAACCATTGGAGATTCTTTGATTTGAGACACTAACTGTGTTTGAACAACATTATCGGATGGGGAGGATCTCTAATTGTATGAGACCTATACTAAAAGAAGGATTAAAATCCACACAAACACAAAAATCAAACGATGAAGAAGAATAAATTCAACAAGGACTAAAAATTCTAAAAAAAAGAAGAAAGGAAGATGAGAATGGCTATTTGTTTAGTGATCTTAGAGTTCAAAAAAAGAGAGAAAATTTTGAAAAGGGAAGATGTAAAACCTATAGAGGATTGACAACTAATTGGAGAGTCTCTTTGTTTTCTCAGAAGTGCGAAAATCAAGGGTTAACTTTAATTTGAAATTAATTATGAATACTTGACTAATACATAATGATTGACAACTAATTGGACTTCAAAAATGAAAATAACTGAATAATAGGCTACTAAAAAATTGAGTGGGAAAGTTAATGCTAAGTATAAGATGGGAGGAGAGAGAATGTAAAAAAATAGAAATTTTATAATTTTCTTAAATGGTAGGAAATTTTGGAGATTATGATAAGATAAGTTGTGTATTTGTGTAATTTTTCCTAAGAAAATAAAATTTTGTAAAATTTAAAAGGGAAAATTACTCAAAATGAACCTAATTGTAAATTTACCAAAAATAGATCCACTCCAAATCATTTATCTGCTTACTCCACTTTCTCTTTTCTTATTTCGCGCATGACGTCAGCATCACTATTGAAAGTGCAAGAGGGGGGGGGGGGGGGAGTGAATTGAATTTTTCTCAGTTTTAGAACAAAGACAGATAGTCAACTAGCTTAGAAGATAGTCAACTATAACAGATAAAGCAAAAAGCAGAAAGTAAAGAGCGTAAAGAAAAATTCAACACCGGATATTTTTATACTGGTTGGGATTCAATGTGGATCTTACGTCCAGTCCCCTTAGGTTACAAGGGATATCTCTTCAATCCTTTCAAAAGTTTTGTGGTTACAGATGAATGAAATGAAATAAAAAACTCTTTTTTTTTGTTTTCTTTTTCTTTTGATACAATTCTCTCTTTCAATATGTTTTTCTTCTTTTCTCTTACATAGTAAAACAAAAGAATTACAATGTTTTTCTTAAAGATGAAGAGCTTTGAAGAAAGTATTATTGCAGTAGGCTTGTATGATTTTGGATATCCTAGATGCCTCCTTTTTATGTGCAAGAGATGACATCCCAAGGGAGTTGATCCTTAGATTGAGACAGTGATAGGTCCTCTTTCTAAGAATAAGAGCAAGGTTCAATAGAGGTCAGCGTCTTCTAATGTTTTTCTGATCTAGATTGATTTGCCAGATCTTTTCCTTGATTTGTTCCTCTGTCAGAATTTTATTTCCTTGTGCGTCAGAGATCTTTCTTTTTCTTTTTAAGTCTGATTGATCCGGTCCTGCTTGGATTTTATTGGTTTCCTTGTGCGAAAGAGATCTTCCTTCAATCTCACATGGTATTGATTGATTTCCTTGTGTGTTTGAGATCTTCCTTCAATGTTGCTGGCCTTGGTTGATTTCTTTTTAGTTAATCCAATCTAATTTAGTTCGCATATCATCCTTTATAAGAGATTTGTTTCCTTTTTGATGTGTTACCTGTGATTTGATCATCAGTAAAAAAATAGGATTAGTACTAACAATCTACCCTTTTTTGATGATGACAATATAATTACTAATGTAGTCAACTTTCCTGATGTGTGGACCCAACTGCCTGCTAGGATTCTCCCCCTGTATACTTGCATAGATGCATATGCTCCCCCTGTATACTTGCACAGACAATAGTCGACTATATACAACAATCATGACTATATACAACAACTATCTCCCCCTTTGTCATTAGCAAAAAGAAAACAACATGCAAATAGTAATTACATAGATACTAAAGCTACACACAATTTCAAAACATAATAGTAACAAGTCTGCCAAAAATAGTCAAGAAGGGCAATATCCAAACTATAGCTAAACATAGAGTGACTATCCACGGGGACAAAGAAAATAGGTAAGGGTGTTGACAATAATGGTCTTCAGGCTATCAAACATAGTAGTCAAAGAGACAGACATGGTATCTGAGTTGTTCTAGATTTGTTGGCAACTTTGAGGGCATCCTTGATCATCTGGTCAAGCCTAAGTCGAATTTTTGCAATGTCAATGCTGGTTTCTTTGGCCGTGGCTCGAATCTTCTCGATGGAATCAGTCGTGTTGTCAATCTTGCAATGATTAGATAGGAGAAGATCCTGAAGAGTTTTAAACTTTGCATCCAAACCATAAACCTTTGTAAGAAGCTCAACAAGAAGTTTTGAGTCCTGAGAGGAGGAGGGCATAAGGATGGATGGAGAGTGATCTGGGGAGTCACGAGGAGGGACTGTAGGGACTTCAGTTTTAAGAACCCAGGATTCATTTGAGAGGACGTATCCCATGCTTCCAAAGGCTCTCGAGTTGTAATATTATTTCACAGAAATAGAAAGGACATTATCAAGGCAAACACAGTTAGCTTCCAAGATTCGAGAGATTATCATCCCATAGGGTAGAATAAGACGATCAATGGTGGAGTCAACCATATAGTTTACGATGTAAAAGGAAAGCTTGAATCTCTTTTTAGAGAGAAGGCAATAGGTAAAAAAGATGTCACGCACAGACAGGGTAGAGAAAGAACCAGGCCTAGGCAAAAGAGTGATTGCCACGATGTGAGCAAGTACTCTTGCCTCAAAGGAGACGTCTTTGGGCCTAAAAATGGAGGGGAACGATCTGGAGGGGAACGATCCGGAGGGGAATGATCCAGATGGGTTGGAAGAAAACACCCTTTTTGCTTCCTCAAAGGAGACCTCGAAGTCAGAAGGCTATGAGTTTTTGAAGGGGTCATAGAAGCTGGAGCAGTGAATGTCAAAAAGTTCATCAAATATGTCGGAATCGAGAAAGATGTGCTTACCCAAAACAAGAGATTCCATTTCACCAGGTTTGGAGGATATGAGATTTGCATAAAACAGTTGGACCAAGGGCTCATAAACCACCTTGGAGGATGAAGAGAAGATATTTGCCCATTCTTGATTTTCGAAAAACTCCTTGATGGGGAAGTGGAGAGAAAATAGAAGATCCAAGTCGACAATGCGTCCATGCACAATAGTTTTCAATTTGAGGGATTGAAAAAGGATTTCATTGGAGGAGTACCAAAAGTCAGTTTTGATATCTAGGGATTTCTCAAAGTCAAGACGACTCTTCTTTTTTGATTCACCGGACTGATGAGCGGGTGCAAATCATTTGAAGGTTGAAGTTGGAGGAGAGAGGGAAGGGGGAGGAGACAAAGGGGTGGATGAGTTTTCAGAGTTGATGGGAACAAGGGAAAGGGAAATTATTTCCCTTAATGCAGGTGCTTTTTCGAGGAGGCATGGGAAAGGATTAGGGCAAAGAGTAAGGAAAAAGAGGAAAAGAAAGAGGATATATTAAACGAAGAGGGGAGATGAAAGGAAATGGCAAGGGAGGGAAATGATAGAGTGCAAAAGACAAAGAGGAAGAGACAATGACATACAAAAGGAAGGAAGTCATCAATCAACCGTCTAAAAGGAGAGAGAGTAAATTTTAAATGCGGAGAAAATTTGTAGGAAAAAGGAAGGCAATCAATCACAATAAATGCAAGGAATAATTACCAAAGACAATCACAATAAATGTAAATAATAATTATCAAAAATTAAACTGGTTTTGGAAATATCTTAAGAGATTCTCTAAGAAACCAAAATCTTTCCTCAAGGAGGGGTTTTGTAAAAATATCAGCTAATTGGTTTTCAGCATTAACAAAAGAAATTTTGACATTACTATTTAAAACATGATCTTTAATAAAATGATGCTTAATGTCAATGTGTTTTGCCCTAGAATGATGCACATGATTTTTTGTTAAACAAATAACACTAGAATTATCGCAGAGTAATTGAGCAGGTTTAGCAATGACATCATAATCACTTAATTGATGAATGCTCCATAGAACCTGAGCACAACAAAGGTGTATAGTAACATATTTTGCCTTTGTAGTGGATATGGACACACAATTTTTCTTCTTGCTATTCCAGGAGATCAAGGAATTTCCAAGGAATTGACATGAACCACTGGTGCTATTGTGATCCACTTTATCACCTGCATAGTCTGCATCTGAGAACCGATGAAGATTAAGAGTAGAGGATCTTTCATACCACAATCCAAAAGAAATGGTTCCAATTAGATAACGAATTATTCTTTTAACGACAGTTAAATGAGATTCCTTTGGAGATGATTGGAATCTGGCACACTTACATACGCTAAACATAATGCCAGGACGAATCGTAGTAAGATAAAGTAAAGAACCAATCATACCTCTGTACTTGGCTTCATTAATATTTTTACCATTGTGATCAAGATCTAGATTGCAAGAAGGACTCATGGGAGTACTAATAGATTTTGTATTTTTCATACCAAACCTTTGAATCAATTCTTAAGCATATTTGCTTTGACATATGAAGATACCTTGATCAGTTCGAAAGATTTGGAGTTCCAGAAAGAAGGTTAACTCACCCATCATGCTTATTTCAAATTCGCTTTGCATGAGGTTAGCGAAGTCCTTGCACAATTCAGAATTAGTACTACCAAAAATAATGTCATCAATATAAATTTGAATGATGATATTGTCAGAGGAGGATTTTTTTTATAAAGAGAGTGGTGTCAATGCTTCCTCGTGAGAAACCATGGGAGACAAGGAATTTGCTTAGGCACTCATACCAAGCTCTAGGATCTTGTTTGAGTCCATAAAGAGCTTTTGATAGCTTAAAAACATGATAAGAAAGTTTAGAATTTTCAAAACTGGGAGGTTGTTTTACAAAGACTTCCTCCTCAGTAACACCATTTAGAAAAGTGCTTTTAACATCCATTTAAAAAAGTTTAAAATCTTTGAAAGTAGCGTAGGCAAGGAGAATGCAAATAGATTCTAACCTTGCTACAGGAGCAAAAGTTTCGTCATAGTCGACTCCTTGTTGTGAGTATCCTTGAGCCACAGTTCTAGATTTATTTCTAGTTACTTCTCCTGCCTCATTTTGCTTGTTCCTAAATACCCACTTTGTTCCAATGATAGTGGCAGTTTTAGGCTTGGGAACCAATGTCCAAACCTGGTTCTTCTCAAATCGATCCAATTCTTCCTTCATTGCTTTTACCCATTCCTTATCTTTTAGAGCTTCTTTAACCCATTTTGATTCAAGTTGAGATATGAGGATGATGTTTGTATTTTTTCTGCTTGAAGCTCTGGTTCTCATTCAATCACTAGTGTCACAAATGATGAATTTTCTAGGGTAGTCAGGTTCGCTCCTACATTCATTTGGAACTGAATTTGTCATGAGTTGACTTTCATCAATGGTAGTCGACTGGTCTTTGTTTGCAGTTTCTTTAGGGCTTATTTCAGTACTTTTGGTAAAGTCTTTGTTATCTGAACTATTTTTTATCTCAAAAATAAAATTAGATTCATCAAAAATAACATGAATGGATTCTTCTATAGTGTGTGTACATTTATTGTAATTTTGATAGGCTCTGCTAGAGATTGAGTAGCCAAGAGAAATACCTTCATCACTACGAGGATCGAATTTACCTAGGTTATCCTTACCATTGTTGTGTACGAAGCATTTTCAACCAAATGGATAAAAGTAGCTGATGTTTGGTTTCTTTTCATTCCATAGTTCATATGGGGTCTTCTTTAAAATGGGCCTTATCAAGCATCTGCTAAGAATGTGACAGGTCATACTTATAGCTTCAACCCAGAAGTGGTGAGGAAGAAAATGTTCATAGATCATGGTTCGTCATGTCTTGAAGAGTTCTGTTCTTTCTTTCAATGACCCCATTTTGTTGAGGAGAGCAAAGAGCAGAGAAGTTGTGTGCGTATCCTTCTTCATTGCAAAAGTTTTCAAATGCCCTGCTTTCAAATTCTCCTCCATGATCACTTCTAATAGATGCGATGTAGTATCCTTTTTCTCTTTGAACTTTCTTACAAAAAAAACTCAATTTTTTAGAGTATCATCTTTATTTGGCAAAAACATTACCCAAGTGAAGCGAAAAATCATCAACAATTACAAATGCGTACCTTTTTCCACCGATGCTTACAGTTCTAGTGGGACCAAAAAGGTTCAGGTGAAGGAGTTGAAGGGATTTTATAGTAGAAACAATATGTTTTGATTGAAAAGAGTTTCTGGTTTGCTTTCCCATTTGACATGCATCGCAAATGTGATCTTTAGTGAAAACTAGTTTCGACAGACCAATTACCAATTCCAACCTTGCAAGCTTTTCAATCAATCTCATGCTAGCGTGACCTAGTTTTTATGCCAGATCCATGGATCTTCAGAGATGGACGCCAAAAATATGTGATCAGTTGATCCTTTTATAGAGTCAAGGATGTAAACTTTTTATCCCTGCTTCCAGGAAGTAGTTCCTTTTCAGATTCATCTTCGATGATGCATTCAGTTTTCCTGAATCTTATTTCTAGATTTGAGTCACACAGTTGATTGATATTTATCAGATTGTATTTTAGTCCCTTCACAAGATAGATATTTGTAATGTCACAAGATTCATTAAACGAGATGGTTCTAATACCGACGATAGTTCCAGTAGAGTTATCTCCAAATTGAATTTTCCACCATTGAAGTCAACAATAGATTTAAACAGACTTTTGTTCCCCGTCATGTGATTTGAACACACGCTGTCAAGATACTATTTACCTTTTAATTTTGAGCGGTGTTCTTGCAAGGTAATGTTTTTACTTATTTTTAGGTACCCAACTTGTCTTGGGTCCTTTTTGGTTAGATGGTTCCTTGACTTTCCAAATCATATTAGATGGTTTAGAGAGACGAAACCTGCATCTTGAATATGAATGACCAGATTTATCACAGTAATATCAAGAGTTGTAACTAGACTTATCAGATCCAAAGGGATTAAAATATTTATTTTAAGATCCAGTCGACTTGTTTGAGTAGTAAGACTTGACTTCTTTATTTTAGTTGAGAGATTTTCTAGAACTTCTTAAAAAAAAATTTAATTCAAAATATTCTTCATCTAAAAGATCTCTTTCGACAGCGCAAACTTCGAGAGTAATTTTCAAAGCTCTTTTTTCATCTTGAATGGATCTAAAATTTTCAAAAGATCTTTTTAGATCTGAAATGTCTTGGTCTAGTAGAGCTTTTAGTTCATGGAAATTTCTACAAAAATTAGTTTTTACCTGACTTGATTCGCCAATGGCCATGAAGCAGACATTTCTAGATTTATCTTGGTAGAATTCAGATGTGTCTTCATCACTCCAGTTGCTGAGTGCTTTGTTTTTTCCATATCCTTGAGAAAATCTTCTTTTAGCTTCGGGACACTCACTTGCAATGTGTTCAAATTTCTCGCACTCATAACACCTGCCATTATTTCAATTGTAGTTAGTAATTTGCTTATTTATAGGGTTATTTTGCTTACCTCTTCGTTGATTTTTGTTGCGTCTGAAGGTTTCCATGACAGATCATGTGATTAGGGAAATTTTTTCTTCGTTGAATTCTTCTTCTTCCTCTTGATTTTCATCAGTTGCTTTGAAGGCAATAGATTTCTTCTTCTCATCTTCTTTACCCTTTTTGTTTAGATGAGTCTTTTTAAATGCAATTAGGTTTCCTCTAACTTCATCATATGTTAGGCTTTTCAAATCCCTGTTTTCCAGCGCAACAACCTTGGCGTGCCATTAGGGAGGTAGGCTTCTGAGAATCCTCCTTATGTGTTCAATAGTAGGATACTCTTTTCCAGCCTCTTTGAGTTCCCCAATGATTTTGCTCAGTCGAGCGAACATGTTCTCAATAATTTCTCCTTCTCTCATTTAGAACAATTCATATTAATAGACAAGGAGAGAGACTATAGTTTCCTTGACTTTATCAGTCCCTTCGTAAGTGACTTTCAGTTTATCCCACATCTCCTTAGCAGTCTCACAACTGGAGATGTTTTCATATTCTTCTCCACTGATGGCATTGTAGAGAAATTTTTGGCCTTAGAGTTTATCTGGATAATTTTCATTTATTCATCAGTGTAGTTTTCCAAGTTGGGTGTGACCGGATTCTGACTTTCTTCAGAGCTTGATTGACTGTAATTTGCAGGAATAGGAATGTCATCAAGCTTGATAACTCTCCAAACTTTCACATCATAGGACTTTATGAAGGTCTTCATTCTAATTTTTCAGTGGGAGAAGTGCTTTCCATTGAAGTAGGAATGTCTTGTCTGAGAAGTTCCCTCTTGAAATAATGCTCCAATAGTTTGAGATTGATTGACCATTATCTTTTCTCACCTGTGGTTAAACAGAAAGTATAGTGAGATCAAAGCTTTGATACCAATTGAAATTGCAAGAGGGGGGGGGGGGGATGAATTGAATTTTTTCTCAGTTTTAGAATAGAGACAGATAGTCAACTAGCTTAGAAGATAGTCGACTATAACAGATAAAGAAAAAAGTAGAAAGTAAAGAGTGTAAAGGAAGATTTAACACTGGATATTTTTATACTGGTTGGGATCCAATGTGAATCTTACGTCCGGTCCCCTTGGGTTGCAAAGGATATCTCTTCAAGCCTTTCAAAAGTTTTGTGGTTACAGATGAATGAAATGAAATAAACAACTCTTTTTTTGTTTCCTTTTTCTTTTGATACAGTTCTCTCTTTCAATATGTTTTTCTTCTTTTCTCTCTCTTTCTTCTTACACAGTAAAACAAAAGAATTGCAATGTTTTTCTTAAAGATGAAGAGCTTTGAAGAAAGTATTGTTGCACTAAGCTTGTATGATTTTGGATATCCTGAATGCCTCCTTTTTATGTGGAAGAGATGGCATCCCAAGGGAGTTGGTCCTTGGATTGAGGTAGTGATAAATCCTCTTTCCAAGAATAAGAGCAAGACTCAATAGAGGTCAACATCTTCCAATGCTTTTCTGATCTGGATTGATTTGCTAAATATTTTTCTTGATGTGTTCCTCTGTCAGGATTTTGTTTCCTTGTGCGCCAGGTTTTTTTTTTTTTTTAAGTTTGATTGATCCAGTCCTGCTTGGCTTTGATTGGTTTCCTTGTGCGAAAGAGATCTTCCTTCAATCTCGCTTGGCCTTGATTGATTTTCTTGTGCGCTTGAGATCATCCTTCAATCTTGCTGGCCTTTGATTGATTTCCTTTTGGTTGATCCAATATGATTTAGTCCACATATCATCCTTTATAAGAGATTTATTTCCTTTTTGATGTATTACCTATGATTTGATCATCAGTTAAAAAATAGGATTAGTACTAACAACTATTATATGATACACTGCCGGTATATGATACTATGGTATTAAATTTATTGTATTACTAACATCACTAAATAGAAGGTATTAATTATACATTCTATAATATCATGTAGAGTGTATAACTAATACGTGGATTAGTTATAAATAGGCTAAACAATTCTACCAAATACAGTACTAAATAATAGAGATAATTACACACATATGTCATTGAAAAAAATTATTTACACAAACAATAATTTACTTTGTTTTTAAACTTAAAATGGCCTTTCGGCCATTAAATGTATCAAATATAGTCATTTTGGCTATTTAGTTCATGACGTAATTTGGTTCATGACATAATTCTCCTTCTTCTTTTTCTTTTTTTCTTGATTTTCGGGCATCAGTTCTTCTTTTTATTTTTGTTTTTTTGGTGGTGGGGTGGGTTCACGTCATTTTTTAGTTTGACCTTTTTTCTTTTTGATTTTTTTAACATAAATATAGTTCAATGTTCAAATTGTTTTTGTTGCTCTTTTTTTAAAAGTCTTTTTTCTTTTTTAATCATTTCACTTTTTTTGTGAAAAAAATAAATATTCATGTCATTTTATTATTTCTTGTTTAGTTTTTATTTATTAAGGTGGAAATTCATGATAGTCAAATAAATATTGATATCGATACATTACATAATTATTTATACAATATTGATACACGATTATGCCCCATTTATATAATGTCGATACATTACATACCTATTTATATAATATCGACACACATTTGTGTACAATTTATACAATGTTAATTGACATTCACATACTATTTATATAATATTGATACATATTTATACATAATTTATACAATGTTGATACAATAGATAACTATCTATATAATATTGATATATGTTTATACATATTTATACAATATTGATATATGTTTATACAATATTGATATATGGGAAAAAAATACTTGAAAAAGTTGTTTTTGGAAAAAAAAATCTTTTTTTATATAAAAACACAACAAAATAAAAATAAGATAACACTGCCAAAAAAAAAAAGAAAGCAAAAAGGCTACGATGGCCTTAGGTTGATTTGAACTTTGTTGAGCCCATAATCTTCTTGGGCTATTTTTTGTAAAGAAAAAGGAAGAAAATTTTACATAAATACACAACTTACAATATAATAATCCCTAAAAGTACCAACAATTTTAAAAAATCTCCAAAATCCCTTATTTTCTATTCTCTCTCCTAATTATGGATACATGACTCTTCACATCTCATTCCTTTTTTGCAAACTAAACTTGCTCCTTTTTTGCCTAAATTTTCGCGCTTGATTTTACATCTTTTATTTTCAAAATAATTACCTTACTATCTTTGAATTCTATCAAAACTTGTCTTCTCTGTCTCAACTTTCTCATCATATTTGTTCATAATCATATCAACCAAACTTAAAACTTTATTTTTCTTCATCTTTCTTTTTATTTTTTATTTCCATGAGTGTCGATAATGAACTCTAATATGTCGTTTAGTTTAGGCTTTCACAAATAATTATGAAACTAGTGAACATGGTGATTCATTGAATATTGTGATTCATGTATTGAATATAGTGATTCATGTGTTGAATATGGTGATTCATTCAACTATGGTAATTCATGTGTTGAATATGGTGATTAATTGAATAGTTGAATATGGTGATTCATGTGTTGAATATAGTGATTCATGTGTTGAATATGATGATTCATGTGTTGAATATGATGATTCATTCAACTATGGCGATTCATGTGTTGAATATGGTGATTCATTGAATAGTTGAATATGGTAATTCATGTGTTGAATATGGTGACTCATTCAACTATTCCATAACTAGTCAGTTTTGGAATAGTTCAATATGGCGATTCATTACAGTGCATCGCATTGTTGTAGAATCATCCAAACCAGATCTAGGATGGGTAAATCGAGATATTCATGATGCATCTTCTCCCAAATTTTTAAAATTTTGAATCAATATTAATTCGTTTACTGAATGATGGCTTAAAGAATTTTGAAATTTAAATCTATTACGATTTGGAAGGACTTAATTAGCCTAGTAAAATAAGGTAACCCACTAATTATGGTATTCTAAATAAATCTTCCATCATTTTTTTCTTATTTGATGCCACAACATTAAAGTCATCAATGTGTATCACCAAAGTAACATATGTATTCATGTTTCTCTAAAAAAAGAAATTTTTGTAAATATGAAAAAAGTTGGGATAGATTGAAATTTGCTCTTAACACTACGAGATTTATGAACTACTTTTTTGGTTATTTTTTTATTTTTTTGTGTATATATGAAATTTCTCCTAAATACATGGACTATTTCTCCTAATACATCCTACCAAATGATCCCTTAATATCGTAGAATAATGAAATGCAACTATTCTTGAGTGGAAGGGGGTTAGGGATGTGTATTTGTGTTGTATAAATTTTGAAGGGGTAGATTTTATAAAATGAATATATATGAGTAAAGTGTTACCTAGCTTGTGAGGTTGTCAATTGTCAAATTTAGCCCAAAGAAATTGAACCGTCCATCTCATTGCAGTGATTTGCCCAAGGGGGAATCTTAGTAATTCAGTTGGTTGACTATCTGAACTCCCACCTTGTTGGTGAGGGTTCGATTCCCCATGTAATTCCCCTCCCCATTTCTCCTTCCCCTACCCTCAATAAAAAAAAAAAGTGATTTGCCCAAGGAATTGTAGTGCTTGTTTGCAATGCCACAAAGGAATCAAACACAGTTTGACACGATTGATTGTCCAATGGTCTAAAATTAGGTGTAATTGAAGAAAATATAATTATATTATTCAATTTTCAAAGAGAATGTGAGAATTTACTTGTAATTTTCTTTTCTTCTCAAGTAAATTTTTATTTTATAATATTCATTTACATTACATCAAACTCCCACTCCAACTTTAAATAATAGACATCCCCCTATCCAACTCTCTCTCTTTATCATATCTAATATTTATTTTAGGAAAAATTACAAGAATAGGCACTTTAAGACTAGGAATTATAAGAAAATTTTTATTTACCAAAATAACAAATAAATTATCAAAGTATATCATCTATATATGCTGACTATACTGTACTTTTACCATAAGTATGCTGAATATATTATACTTTTTTATTTTATTAAATAATATTAATTCCAATTAGTTCTTTCACAAACCATTAAATTGATTTGATTTTTCACCCCATTGACTGACGTGCCACAACCTTTGCAGGCTCGTTTCCCAATCCCTTTACCTTCACGTTTTACTTTGTTTGAACCAAAACCTCTTTATTGAAGCAAAATCAAATTTTCTTTCTAAAAATTCATAGAAGCCATCTACATTCCAGGTAAATTCAACGAAATTATTATTTTTTTTAATTTTTTTGTATTGAAACAAAAGATTTGTTTTTTAAATGATTGTATATGCGTAATAAGTTACTTTTTTTTTTATAGATTTTTTCGTTTTTATGTAGTGTTCTTTCACGAGTGCAAAGAAAGAATAACTATGGAGGACTCACCTACTAGGAAAAACTCAAGGTTCCAACGTAATGTTATTTTCATTGTGAGCATTCTACATTGTTGCTCTAGACCTACCTTTGAGTTGAATGCTTACACACCATCACCACAAAAAAAGGACGACGAGAATGGTGTTAACAAAGAGAAAGATCAATGCATCAATATTAGTTCTAGCAAGAGCAAGATTAATGTAAGTTCAAAAAGAAAAGGTAAGGAGCCTATGCATGAGAACAATTTACCCCATGACAATAATTTTGAGGATGAAATCCCAATTTTAAAGAGAGTCAAGATGAACAAAGGACTTAATTTGTCCACTCATGTCTATGCCAAGGTATTTTGTTGATTAAAATATTTTTACTTCTAAATGAGAGAATCCTTTATTTTTAGTACATTTTTTTGTTAGAAATCCGTTGGGAATAAGGATAAGATCGCTTTCGAGTCCTAAAAAAAGAAACTTGGGAAGACAAGAACTAAGAAATTGAAAGATGATCCAAAGATATTTTTAAATATTTTTTATATGTATATTTTATTATTTTCTATTTTTTGGTTCATTATAGTTTAGTTTAGTTTATATTTTTTGGACCATTTCAGAACAATCAAAAACTCTCTCGTTGGTGCTCGTATGTTAATGATAATGTGTTTGATGAAATAACTGTGTTTTTATCAAGGTATAACATGCTTGATTTGTTTAAAAGTGGTCCATTTGGTTATTTATTTGATCTGCCACCCTTGAATGTGTAATCACAATTCATTAGAGCTTTGGTTCATCATCTCAAGAACAAGCACCTGATTGGTGAGGAGTTTATATTTAATTTTAATGGCAAAGAGCCAAGATTTGGTCTTACAAAATTTAGGATTGTTACTGATTTGAAATGTGGTACAGTAGATTATCACACCCATGATTTGGTTGGAAAATAAAGCTTGTTGAGCAATACTTCTCAATGGCATGTGACAAGGGTGTCGAAAAACACCATTTGATTAGTGATTTTAAGGTAGGGTTGTTTGAGATATGTTTAAGATTGTTGTGATTTACTTCATTAGTATGTACATTCTGTCATCACCCCTCAAGAAATATTTTGTTCCATTAGATCACTTTTTGTTAGTTGAATCTGGACGTTACACAACATACCCATGAGGTAGACGTTCATTTTTTGATTTGAGGGATTCTCTGGTCTGTCAACTTGTTGAAAGTTCAAATTATGTTAAATTTTTTGATTTTTCATTGGCACTGCAAATATGATTTTACGAGTGTTGCAACAAAGTTGATCCTGCTATTGTTGTTTCGAAAGAATATCATATTCCTCGTTTATTCAACTAGACAACATCAAACAACAGGTTGTATTTTCATAAGATTTTAAGAGGAATGTTTAGGCGGTATGGCAATCAGGTAATTCTCATTTAATAATTGTTTTGGCTTATTCTTATCCCTTATTCATATTAATCTGTTTTCCTTTTTTGTTATATTTGCAGTACAAGTTTCAAGATTTTTTTCACCTCGAAAAATTTGACTGCCTTTGAACTTGAACAACTTGATGATTTGAGCTTTGTTGACACTAATGTTCCACATTTCAGTGATGAGTGCAATGATAATGTTGTTGCCCAAAATTTTAAAAAGTTTGTTGGAGACTTGATGTTGGTCAGTATATTTAAATTTATAATTCTCAAAGTTTTTTTTTTATATTGATATTTTGTCCTCTTTTATTTTTGTTAGGTACACAATGACTTCAAAACTTTAGAGGTCAAGGTTGAAACGTAAATTGGTGAACTCAAAACTTACATGGATGAATGTTTCAAGAATGTACTTAACGAAATTAAGTTGATACAAAGTGAAAGATTAAAGAACGAAGGAATTGGTGCACAAAAAGTATCATAAAAATTCATGTATAGGCCTGTTGTCAAGAATTTTAATAGAAGTTGTGTGGAATGTATTATAACTGGTATCATATATTCCTTTACTGTTGGTCTCTTTATTGTTTTTAATTTTGGATGTTAATTATACTACATAATGGTATTATAGATAGTATTTGGGAATGATGCATGTTGTTTCCGTTTATTGGTATTGCGGGTTAGCTTTGAAATGCACAATGATATTCAAGATGGTTAACATTATATTTTTTAATGGTGAATATAGTTTGTTACTCATGGTTAGATTTTTTGGTTAAAATGTGATGTGTTGGTTAGTTTTCTTATTGGTGCAGAATATTTTTGATTTTGAGGCTTAACATTTTGGTATAATTGTTCGTGACTTGATTTTTTTTTTGTAGTTGCTAGTTACACTACTTAATGGTATACTGATTGGTATTCAGCATGGTGAATCTTGTGTCTCTTTATTGGTATTCTAATTAGTTGTTGAAATTCTTAATGATTTTTAGTTTGGTGGCTTTTATGTATTTATTTTATCCTTGGGTGTACAAATAGTTTGTTACTAAGAGTTAGATATTTGGTTAAAATATTGATGTGTTAGCTAGCTTCCTTATTGGTGCACAATTATTCTTGTACTGAGGTTAGCTTTTTGGTATAAGTGTTGGTGGGTTAGTTTTTTTTCTTGGTTGTTAATTACACTGCACAATGATATTGTTGATGATATTTAGTATGGTGAATGTTCTACCCATTTAATGGTATTCAAATTAGTTTTTGCAATGTTCACTGGTATTCAGCATGGTGGATGTTCTATTTTTTTTTTTGGTACAGCAATACTTTATTGGTGTGTTGGTTAGTTTCTTATTGGTGCACAATTAGTTTGATCTTTATGTTGACAATATTGTTGGAGTTTAAAATTGATTTACCATTTGGTGATAAACACTGTTTTTGTGTGCTAACATGTTTTTCACACTACACATGTGGAGTTTATTTTATGATTTAGCGTGTATGTAGTATTATTTTTTTTATTTTCTGTTGAAAATTTTATGGGATATGTGACTTGATTTTAATTTGAGTCTATTTTGATTATCTTTTTTGCTATTCATCATTTTTGGTATATAGGTTGGTGAGGCTGACATTCCAGTGGATATAGAAGCAGATGT
Organism: Solanum aculeatissimum; assembly: GCA_038996855.1. Lineage (NCBI taxonomy): Eukaryota > Viridiplantae > Streptophyta > Magnoliopsida > Solanales > Solanaceae > Solanum > Solanum aculeatissimum. Next base: position 68,584 of record JBCEWC010000139.1, read on the forward strand.
CAGTGGTTTTGATCATTCCATTCCCGATTTTTCATCGAATGACCAAGGTGAATAATATGGTGACAAATATCCTCCCGTGTAAGTTGAGGGTTAGTGTTTACTTATAAAAATAATCAATCTTAATCAATAATAGTGTAACTAATGAGATTTTAATAACTCTTTGAATCTCATTTAAAGTACCAGTTGAACTAACAAATCTGCACACAAGACTCCTATGTTGGATGATTTTAAATTACTCAATTTTAGAGTCTTAGATTGTTGCTTTGGAAAATAAAATGTCATATCTGACACCAACACAATAGGTTCGAATAAAGGCTCCTGGAAGGTTTGCACAATCACCATATACTGACTTAAATAATTCTGCATGTAAATCAGATAAAGCGCCGATCATATTTGAGGTGAAGCACCCTTTTGTTGGCTATCATGAATTTGAAGTTGATCTAGAGTTGGTTGATTCTTTTAAGAAGTGGATTAAAGATAGATTATAAAAACAAATGTGCCAGGTCTATGTATATATTTTTTAATTTAATTTACTTGATTACATTAATTATTGATCTATTCATCTTTTTTTTAGGAGAAGTAACACTTTTACTGTTATACCCAACAAAATAAATCCTCCGTTTGATTTTGGGGTTGAAAGGGTCGGGTTGATGGACTGATTTTACGTCATGGTCACTATTGAAAAGGTTTGGACTGACTCAATAATCTTATTTAATCATGTTTTCATTATTTATTAAGTATCGTTTAATCAATTGGTGGTTTGTTTTGATGAATATCGTGATGTGTTGGTTATTTTTTTCGTGTACAAATCTATGAACTTTTAGACTCTTAAATATTTGTGCAGAATAATTGTGGTATTGAGGGTTAGTTTTTTTATAAAAATATTGGTATGTTGATTATTTTTTTCTCCGATTGTTAAGTATAGAATATAATGGTATTAAGCATGGTGATTGTTCTGTCTTTTTATTGGTATTCATGATGGTGAATTTCATGATTTGTTTTATTCAACTTTAGTTTGTTAATCATGACTTTGAATTTTAGGTGTAAATGTTTTGTGTATGTATTTATTTATTTTTTATTTTTTGCCTTTGTGTATGTATTAAAATTACCAAAGGGTGTCTCTTTTTTGGTGGGACAACTAATTTGATTCTGATGGTTACTTTTTTGGTGAAACTGTTGGTGTGTCGACTAGTTTTGTGGTGTCTTTTTTATTTGTCTTTGGTGTAACAACTTAGTATAATAGGTGTCTTTTCATAGTTAGAGTTTTTTGGTTTAAATGTTTGTGTATAGGATGATGCATCTCTAAATTATTTTGTATATTATTAGTGCATATTTTATTTATTTTTGATTAATAAGTGATTTTTTTCTCATTTTCTTTTATGAAAATACAACATGTGAATGTCCTTATATACTACTTGCATAAGAAATGCAAGTATGATAATGTAACCCAAAATAGAGTCACGACGACTGAAGAATAAATTCATGAAACTTGGGACACCAACAACAGGGACAATACATTGATCACCCAAGACCATGATGTTGCACAATATATTAGGGGTTACAAGATATTGACAAATACGCCATGGATAAAGTGAACTATGTTTATATCCCTATTCATGTTGCTGCAAAATATCATTGGGTGTTGGTAGTATTTTCTATACAAAGTAGGTCTCTTCATTTTTGATTCACTTAGCTAGGTTGGGTCCAACCACACTGCTTTTGTGCTACAGTTGATGAAGAAGTTGTCAGAGATTATTCCTCTCTTTTTAGTTAGTACTGAATTTTATTAAAAAAGGGATGATATTGACTGAAAAAATTCAGTAGACTATGCTGATTATGTCTTCTTTGATAACCTCACATATATTACTTGTGATAACACTCCACAACAAATTGAAGATCCTAAGTTAAAAAACATTTTGTCTTTCAAATTTTTTACTATTATGTTTTAATTTTTTCTCTTATCTTTTTTTTCAGCAGTGACTGTGGACTATATACATGTATTTTTATTGATCTTATCTGTCAAGAGTATGATTATGCCGAGATTGAAAGAAATACAATTGACCCAGAATTTTATCGACTGAGATATGGGATATTATTATGGGACTATGAAAATAAGAAGATTGATTTCGGTGCGATTAGTGAAAGCGAGGTGACTGAAAAGGTGGTCAACAAGTTTGGTGGACCTGGGAGTAATCGTGAGCACGTCGTGGACAGTCAATGTCAACGTCTATGTATGTTCCTAGGAGGAAGTCTTAGTATGTTTTGGAATGGTGTACAAACTGATTGCATATGGTGTACCCACTGTTTTTTTATGTAATTGGATGCTCCCTATTTTAGATGTCTTTTGGTTTGATTGTTTTAGGAGGTTTTTGTATTAATTTTTAATTATTTTACCATGTTCAGTTATAAGTTTTTTAAAAAATGTTAATTATGTTTTCATTGTCATGTTTGTTTCATTTTTAAAGTTAACGTAATTCATACAAGAATTAGATTTTTTTTACGTACCAACTACCACCATATTTAATTTTTTTGAAAGTTTATCTCCAATTACCATACCTAAAACTTTATCAACAACGGGTGACACTATTTAACACCTTTACACAACTGCTTCTTTATATACTAATCTATGCAAAATAATCAATTGATTGTTCTATAGGTGCATAAACCTAAAATAAAATTGTTAACAAAACTTACACCAATCTATCAAATTGTTTGTAATTTTAAATCACTTTTTTATAATACTTTCACCAATTTATAGTCTTGAATACACAAAAAAAAAATTCAAGAGTCTAATTTTAAACAATCAGAATAATTTTTTTATATAATTGCACAAAATGAAAATATCACTGTCAAAAAACTTACACCAAACAATCAAATTGTTTCCTATCAAAATTACATTCCCATTTGAAAAATCATCATAAATACCAGTTTATGTACGAAATCACTGTGCGCCAATAACCTCTAATTTAAAATGCATAAATAAAATAAAAATAAAAATAAAAAACATATATCATAACAAAAATCATAGTTAGTTACCAATGGAAAAATATCAACAACTTCTCCTACTAGCTCAGTCAGTTAATTAATAATCAATGTAACAGTTACCAAACATAACTACCACCATGTTATACCATAAAACTGAGCAAACACACATACCCATAATTTTCAATACAAATCAATCAGTAATGTCACTCATCACATGGTATTTCGAGGTAATTCTTCTTATTGTGTTCTTGTGCACCACATAAATCGCAGGTACTTTTAACTTTCTTGCATTTCATCTCATTGAAGCTTTTTTTCCTATCTTTGTTTGATGACCTTCCTGGTCTCCTTCTTGTAGTTGGTGGCAGTACCATTTCATCCAATACATGACTTGAAATTATCCATGTACTTTCGCATCGTAGTGATTCGATTGGTATTGCATAAGTATCCTTGAAGTTCTTGTTACTATAATAGATTGAATAGTAGGACTCAACGTGCTTGTTCCTATATTCAATAGCAGTTATTGCATGACTTCATGAAATTTCATCCTACTGAAATCTTCCACAGCTACACATATGTGTGTTCAGACAAATCGTAATTTTTTTTGTACCATTTATAATGGTATGAAAATATTTTGTTGATGCCCCTATCTTCAATAAAAATTAATCATGATTATGCTTTTTTTTTTCTTAAAGATAACATTAAAAAGTATTAAATTATTGTACTAATTGTCATACTATTGGACAATCACTTATTTTTCACCAACATTTGATTGTATTTCTTTGTCAAAACAATTGTTGTTTTCCTACCCTCCTCAGTGTGTTTTTCCTTTCAATATTCTATTGTTTTCCTCAGATACTCCAACATAGGAATCACTGATAGCTTCCTCCCAAGTAAGATTGCTTTATTTATGGACTCAATTATGTTACTTGTCAATGTCCAAGTCCTATTTACTATTGTATGACAGCGAGATCACCTTTCAAAATCTGCATTCATCAGATATAATCAAATTTTTGGATTTATTTCATCCATTCTATCCATCAATTCATTAAATTCTTGCACACTATAGGCCTTTGTCAAACTAAAGAACAATTTTCTAACTTCCTCGACATTCTTGTGTGTTTTCTTCAATAAATTAGCCCACAAATGGTAGATACAAGCATAATGTTTGATATCTGGATAAACACTTGTTGTAGCATTGTAGATGTTTTTATTTCTATCCGAAATAAAGTATATACCATCTCTATCAAATTTTCAAAGAACCAACTCTATGAATTATCATTTTCAGAATTAGCAATACCATACGCCAGCGGCAAAATATGTCCTATATGATGATCAAATTTAATACCGTAAATAAGATCTATCATCAATAATTTAATACTCATTTCCTTTTTCTTTTATTATAAATTCAAGTTCATTTTACTAGAAATACTAACCTCTAGGATCCAATGTGCTATCTATCAACATGGTTCCTTCAAATGTTGACTGTATATGTATCCCATCAACTACAACTATTGGAAGACAATATTTCCATCCTCTTATGCTTGCATCAAGTGCACTACATGAATATAAAAACTTATCTTCTTCAATTTTTTTTCCAGATTTATAATTATCCCAGGATATGCTTGTTTCAATATATAATGATACATTGAAATTTTAGAATATGACTTTTTTGGGTCTTCTCGCAATATCTTCATTGCTTTTTGTTTACCCCTCCATGCTTGCATGTACGTTATGAAAATATCATGTTTCCTCTTCATGTCTGCCCGTATGTCACTTGGTGTGTAAATTATTTTGGTGTCGCTATATTTAGGCAGCAACATGGTACCAAGCACACAACTAGTAGATTGACGTTTTGAATTCAATCTATGACGTGTTGGGCAAGTGTGTTCATCATTGAAAACTCTCACTTTGAATAATTCAGATTTCTCAACGGACAACGACTTAAAGAACCATGAACAATGAACAATTACCATCTAGAGATTTCAGAGTAAAGCTGCAAATAACAAAAAAAAACTAACTTAATGATCGTTACCAAAAAAATAAGCATTATTATTTCTTTCACCTGACTGTACATGATCTAACAACTTTGAATCGAAACTGCCTTAATAATGCATATCTCTGAATAACCTCAACTAATGTACACTTGTCTATGTAAATTTGGCCTTCCGTCACTAGATCAATTAAAGTATTGCTGATTACATGTGATTCTTCATTTTCCTCATCAAAATCCACCAATACTGCATCACTCACGGTCAATCCCATCTCTATCAATATATGTCACACATAATGGATATTTTGAAAAGAAATCTGGGTTGAACCTTTTCTGATCTAAATAGACTTTTATCCCCGTGTCATTGTGGTTTTCAATGGTGGTGAATTCACATTCACGACATATTGTATTACCAACTCGACGTATGTCGTGTCCAACCTTATTTGAGAAGCAATGATTTTAACCAAACCATCATAATTTGATGACGTATCATATTATAACACTCCTTCCATCTTATAATCTACATAGTTACCTGTGTAACACACCAAATATATACCATAATAAATATCATATCTTACTCAATCAACATTCCAATGTTTCACACAATTACAATACCATCCAAAATACCAACTTGAAATCATTTGTTAATGCCACCATTATATACACAAACTTAACTGCACCACAATTGAATTAATTTTTTTGAATTTAATTTATTTCATACCGATATTTGTACTGTACAATTGATCATCATGGGTGTCGCAAAACATGCATGGTTCACATCATTTTAACACCACCATAGTACCCACTTAAATGTTAGTCAACACAATAACTAATTTCATCTTATAGACAGTTAAAGAAAACCTCACCTTTACAAATCAATAATCATGAAATAAAAATTTAGAGCACCATTAACAAAAAATGTAAAAGCATTATTTTTACAAAAAAATAAATAAATTAACAACACAAATAAAATTGTAACTAATTAAAAAATTATCATCAATTTTTAATATTTGCTAACAAAAAATAAGATAATTTTTGCTACTATTACATACTTGTTAGGTCCCATCTTCCAACATATTGTACTAAAATCGACACAAAATTATCATTATCCATGGATCTAATCTGGACGAACACTTTCTCTCACACTCCCCAACTCTTTTTTTTTTTGGTACCTCACTAATTAATGTTCTTAATGTGTGAGTCAAAATCATTATATACAAGCTTTGATAACTACATCACCTTTCCCCCCTAATAATTATTTGTGTACATGCAACAATGAAGTTTTTTTTCATATGTACAAGGTACAAAAGGTAAGGCCTCATTCTTGGTTGACACGCCTGCTAAAAGGATATCACTATGCAATCAAATCAAAATAAATTGATTTGATTGCTATTGGTAAAGAAAAAACATTTATTAAAAGTATAAAAAAAATTATATAAAGGATCTACATTTTAGGTTATATGTATCATTAGTAACGAGGATTCAAAATTTTTTTTATAATAAATTTGTTAATTACATTACTAATTAATTAGTTGTATTCAAATAATTAAGATAGCAAAAGTATATATGTATATTTTTGGTGTTAGGAATGCTTTACACGTTTTAATGCATTTGTTAACAATTTTTCTTTATTTAATCTATTTTTTTCTTTCCCAATACCAATCTAATCAAATTATCATCAACATCAATTAATATCAACAAATACATTTTGTGTATTTTATAATTATAAATTGATATATTTATGTAAATAAAAAAAATTAGTAAAATCATGTAATTTTCTATATAAAAATGTATAGTTATATTTTTTTACCCTTTATTTATTCTTGACATTTTCAGTTAGTATCTATGTAATACTTTTTTTACATTATATATAATATTTTATCTTTTGACCTTGGGTATTTGATCTATCATTTAAATAATTTTATATTTTATTATAGATTATTATTTAATTTTCTTAGTATTATAAGCAGAATAATCTTCTTATCAATTTGTTACAAAATCTAATGCTATTATTTCGTTATTTTAGTATGTATTAAGTATGCATACATATTTATGTATGTATGCATGTTCATCGTGTGTGTCTATTTGATTTTTATTTTTCTCTTATTTTATATTATTTATATAAATAAATAAATTTTGATCCTAATTTTAAAATTCATTTACCATATATATATAAATAATATTTTAGGAATCTATTATAAAATATACCTCAACTTTTATTAGTAATTTATTTGTTAAGTTTATTTTTATAAAATTGCGGCTTGTTCTTTTCATTTGTTTGAGTACATATTAGAATTAATTATTATTGATAAAATTAAAATTTTATTTTTTTAAAATTTAATTTTATTATAGAACATTATCAACTTATATACTCAATTAGTAATCTAGAAGAGACATATTTAGTAAACCTAACTAGTTGGTAAAATTCAAATTGATTTTAGCACTTCTCTTAAATTCATTTTTCAATTGCACACTATAGAAAATTGTCATAACATATTTGATCAAGTTTTTTCAAAGTTAAAATTATTTTTTTAAAAAAAAAAATTCAAAAAGGTTGAGGCATTTAATCAAACTTTTTGAAAAAGAAAAGTGTTTTTGAGTACAAACAGAATTTGTTTTTGTAAAACAGAAAAAAGTAAGATTTATTGTTTAAAAATATTTTTTAAATTATTGTTTAAAAATATTTTTTAAATTAATTAATCAAACACAAATTATTATATATATTTTAAATAAATAAATAAATTTCACAAGTCGATCTAACTAGTAAAAATTTAATTTTATGCACTATTTATAGGCGGCCCCTTGAGTTGTCCGCATATTTCACTTATACACCTTAACTAGGACTAATACCTATTGAACACCTAAATCATTTTAGATTTGAACCATTTAAATATTTTTTTGATAATCAACTAAAAATGTAAAGTGTGTGTAATTCACTTGCGCTGACGTAACAAATTAAAGGATGATATTTGACTTATAAATAAGAAAAAAATTAAAATAATAAATTATAAAAAGACAAAAAAGGAAATCTAATTTTTATTTCATTATCTTTTTTTTTTGTTTATATTTCTATTATATAGAAGAGTCATGGAAGGATAACCATGGGTATAAAGAGTTGTACAATAAGCAATACAAATCATACTATGTACTTGACCTGATCTTATTTTCTTATTAAATGTCTCTAAACATGTGTAATACATGTGGACCATTAATTCCCTTTATATCATTTTAATTTTATTAAGTTTTTATTTATAAATTTAAATGCTTAACTATTATCAACTCTATTCATATTCTGTGAACCCCTTTTGTCATCACAATCTTCATTATATTTCTTACTTGCACTATTTAAAATCAAATTAGAATTTTCAATACAAATTCTTTACAACTTGTTTGGATGGTGGTTTGTCATGGTTTCATAATGTATGATATGGTATGGTATTGTACAGTACTGTACTGTTCAATGTTTAGATAAACTGTATGGGTTGCTACTGTTTAATGATAATTTGTTGTTTGATTTGACTGTATGGTACTGTATCGTAACTTG